>PVJC01006878.1:0-53374 GCA_004026665.1 Murina feae | reverse complement strand
ACTGGGTTGGGGCTGGCTCCTGTATCTTTAAGGAGGCGTTGATTAAGCCTGTGCCTTAGGCTACTCAGTCTTTTATCTGCAAAAGCCTCTGATGCAGCTTGGGAGGGGCGGGGCCTCGGGGAGTTTGCAGGGCAGGGCGGAGCAAATAGCTATGGCGCTTTTCAGCGCTGCGCTGAGAGACACCAGGTCTCTGTGTCCCACGGTAATTGCTGCAAGCAACGCTGAGAGAAACCCACTTTGAATTTCCTCCTGGTGCCAGTCAGTCCCCCTTCTCTGGGTGTCTGGGTCCTTAGAAACTCGCTTGGAACTGGAGTTCAGAGCCGCTGGGGACTTGTGGCTCTCTCCGTTTTGAAAAAGAACCGCGTCCCCCGGCGCCAGCCCTTCCCCGAGCCCCATGCGCGCGCCTCCGTACCTCTGTACTTTGCTTCCGCCGCTCCTCTGAGTCTCAGACTCTTCTCTAGTTGTAGGATTTTCACTCAGCCAGCCTTCCTGTGGGTGTGAGTGGTGTCCATGTGTTCTTTTCGAGGTTTTTCTGAAATAGTTGTTCACGGCTGCATTTACGGTGTCTACCCTATGCTGCCATCTTGTTTCCTCTAAATATATTTTTCTTATTTAAACCAGGAATAACGTGGAAAAATATGAGGTCACAAGAACTCAGACTCAAGGGATAACTGGAGGAAGGTAAGATCTGTCTGTACTCTTCACACACGAATAAATCTTTACTACTAGTAACTGAAATAAGCTTTATTATCCTTTGAGGAAAACTAATATCATGTCCCTGTGTGACCAATACTTAGCAATAAACTGCTTAGCAACATGAATGTATGTTTTCACAAAACACTTCTACATATTCCACACACTTGCAGAAATAATCCTTAGTTGCCTGAATTGTTTTGAAAGATTTTTAAAGAGTATTTCACCATCAGAAGTATTTCTTGATGGTGCACTCCTTAAGCAAAACTTTACCTTTGCACTGAAACTTCTTAAAAGACAGAGCCCCAGGGACTTAATCCACCAGAGCCCTGTCCTATCCGCATGGCATTTGGAAAATGCAGCTAATAGCAAGTCATAGCCTATTCCTAGACATAACTCTGGACCCTCATGAGAGACATTGAACCTGCCATAAGCCTCCCCATCACACACCACCCAAAGCAGCTCACCCTTTGATCCTAACTAGTAACTGCAAAGGTCTCCAAGGAAAATTAAATCTACAGGAAGTCAGCCCCAAGTTGAGGATTCCTAGGAAGCAATTTGGCAAAATTGTTACAGAATGCAGTCGGTAGCTATGCCCTGACCTCCTCAAAGACTCTGAAATCACCAGTCTTCAAAGATAATAACATCCTAATGGATGTAATTGTTGCTTTCCCAAACACTCATCCTCAGTTTTACAAATAGAAAAATACGTTTATTATTTTGGCAAATAAAATATATTTTAGAAAATGCTACATTATAGGCAATTTATTGTTTTAAGATGTAATGCCTTTTCTAGTTAAATAATTTAGTGTACCTTCATCTTCATTGTGAAGTGATTAACTTGATTGTGCTAATAATTTCACAATGTGTATGTACATCAAATCATCACATTGTATGTTTAAATATATGGCAATATTAGCCAACTGACGTGGCTTTGTGATTGAGTGTCAACCTATGAACCAGGAAATCTCGGTTTGATTTCTGGTCAGAGCATACACCTGGGTTATGAACTTGATCCCAGTGTGGAGTGAGAAGGAGGATGCCTATCGATGATTCTCTCTTATCATTGACGTTTCTATCTGTCTCTCCATCTCCCTTCCTCTCTGAAATCAATCTAATCTAATAAAAGAGTAATATGCAAATTAACCATCACTCCAAGACACCCAAGCCATGCCCACCAGCCAAGCCATTCCCACCGGCCAATCAAAGCAACTATATGCAAATTAACCCAGCCAAAATGGTGGTTAATTTGTATACACAGGTGCAGAGTGAAGACTGAAGACAGCCTAGAAGGAAGCCAAGTGCTGCAGAAGGGAGCCAAGCGGCAGAGAAGGGAGGGATTGAGGCAGCGGAGATGGGAGGAAGTGAGGCAGCAGAGACTGTGGAGACAGGAGGGAGCAAAGTGGCAGAGAAGGGAGGGGGGAGCTGAGGCAGCAGAGATGGGAGGAAGCCAGGCAGTGGAGAAGGGAGTGAAGCCTGCGCAGGCTTTGCTCCCTTCTCTGCTTCACTCCGGCTCAGGAAGCCCTATTCTTGCAGGAATCTTCCTGCAATGGGCTTCTAGTAAAAAAAAAATTATATAAATATAGATAGATAGATAGATAGATAGATAGATAGATAGATATAGATATAGATATAGATATAGATATAGATATAGATATAGATATAGATATAGCTATTTTATTTGTCAAGTATACCTCAATAAACCTGGGAAAATGTAGTGCTTTGACAGCTACAGGCTAAGGGTCACTCTTGGCTGGTACTGCCCACGCTGAGTTTCTAGAGACTGCTTGTTCTCCGTGCAGTGCAGCTGCCCCCATCCTCAAAGCCAGCAGTGGAGAACCCGCCCTCATTGTTCAAATCTCTGAATTTCTCTGACTCTGACATCCAGGTTTAAGGGGCTCATGCGATTAGATCATGGCCATCTGGATAATCTCCCTTCTTACAGTCAACTATGCCCTGTAATACAACTTGATTACAGGACCAAAATCCGTCAGAGTCCCAGTCTCAGGGATTATGCATGAAGCGTACACCAGACAGCTGAGCTCTTGGGGGATATTTTAAAGCCTGGTGCCTAGTAGCTGGATTATTAGCAAAACCTCTTTATATGTTTTCAACAGATAAAAATTCACCTGGACATCAGACTAGGTTCCTTTTTACATCATATCCAAATGAGATTTTGAAATCTGATTAGAACCCTTGCTAGTGGTCTTTCTAAAAGCAAATTATGAATATCAGAATTTCATTAAATACCTTTCTCCATTCATTTGCCTCAAGGAAAGCCAAGTATTTAAACCTAAACGAGAACTAAAGAATGCATTTTGAATTGTTTTATTGCACTAAATCTATGTCTTTCATTTATACACTATGTATAAACATCACACTGGTGTGTCTGCCATGTTTCCTCAAATAAAAGCAATATATGAATATCGTTTCTTTAAAAGAAATATTTTCTTCATATAAAATGATTAATTTTGCACCAGGGAAGAACTGGTTCTATAAGTGTTCATAAGAATAATGGTAAGTCAGTCCATGCTAAATGCCCTGCTTCCGGCAAAGATATTTTTTCTCCATTTAAAAAATTGAACCAATAGACATTGTTAAGTGTAACCTTTCAAATTATATAAAATGATCATTATCCCTTACCATATCATGTCATTGTCATCAGAAGTTTAAGATTCTACATAATTTTCTATCTGAATACAGAAAGAAAACCAGATTTCTTATATTATTTTTGAACAATTTAAGTGTGATTGAGTGAGTTATACGTAAGTTAGGAGGAAGCAGGAGTGTTATTACTTCTTCCTAGATGAAGGTCTATAGCATATTTTTTTAAAAACCTAACTTCACTTCATTTTTACTTAAACAGCACAATTGAAGAAAGCCTGCTACAAGAGAAATAATTGATAGTGAATAGATTATTTGACTTTAATATAAAATAGTACTAATAATTATTATCTACTGAGTGCTGATGTATGCCAGTAAATGTGCATTATATCACTAATCTTAACACTCTAAGATAGTAGCTCTAATCTATAATTCAACAAATGTAACAGCTACACTATTGTCACACCCCAAATTATTTAAAGACCCTAATTCCTTAAATTAATTAAATATCCATTTTGTGTTTGAATTTACCTAGTTTCTGTATACAATTTTAAGAGTTAATGTGTTTGAATCAGAATCAAAACAATATCCCCACGTTGCAATTGGTTGATACACTCCTAAACCTATGTACTCCACAACCCCCCTGATTTTCCTTCCAGATTTTATATTGAAGAAAAAAAAAGATTTTTGTCAGAGTTTTCTATAAGATGCATTTGGCTTACTGTATTCACATGGCGTCATTTAAATATTCCTTTGTCTTCTGTAGTTCATGACAGCTGGTGGTTAGATTGAAACAGGAGAGATCAGCTTCCGGTTTGATTTTTTTGCAAGACCACTTTGTAGGTCAAGAAGCACCAGGGTATGTGGACTTGCTTTGAGACAGCTTTTCATTGTGAGGCATATGCTGACTTTAATGATTTTGCTGTATTGTATTCTATTCCTATAATAAATTGTGGATTTATAAGCAGTGCCACGTTGGGTTCTGTAAGTTGTCTTTAGGCAATTTAATTCTGTTTAATGGCCACCATTAGTGCAAGATCTATACAGATAATCTTCCTTTCATCATCATGTTATGCTAAATAACAGTCTGTAAAGGAAGCAGGAGAAATGTTTGGCTCTTTCCCTTTATCAGTTAAAAAATAATGACTTGGTTACTTAGAGTCCTCCAAAGGTGACTGATAGACTCTATTTTTCTAAACTGCCATCATAGATTTTTGAATGTAAGCATACTTGAACTGTTCCAATCCACTGCAGACTTTATTTTATTGCTGCTTAAATTGTGCTTACTTTGGCTAGTGGGGATAACTCAAGTTGAATCCTGAAACACTCCTGTGTCCTCAATAATTTTTGAAATCCCCTGTGCTTTCCAGCATGACCCAATTATCCAGGCTACTCCTATACTGTATTTCCTGCATCAGGCCTGGAATCAGCCAGTTCTTTAGTGTCTCGCATTCTCTCATTCTGTCTCTCTGTCTCTGTCTCTCTGTCTCTCTGTCTCTCTGTCTCTCTCTCTGTCTCTCTCTCTCTCTCTCCCTCCCTCCCTCCCTTCCTCCCTCACCTGAGGAAGGGAGAGAGAGAAACATTGATATGAAAAAGGTACATTGATTGGTTGCCTCCTGCACACACCCCAAAAGGGCTGGGGATCTAGCCTGCACTGAGGTTCGCGCCCTTGATTGAAGTTGAACCTGGGACCCTTCAGTCTGTGGGCAGATGCTCTATCCACTGAACCAAATTGGATAGGGCAGTGTATCCCATTCTTAATGGGAAATGGTATTTGGAGACCACAGTCTGAGTGCTACGAGTATACATTGTCACTGCATTAATCCTAGGTCATAAGCTTTTTCAGTGAACGGAACTGTGAAATGCAGGTTTTTTTTCATGAATTTTACACCATGTCTTTCAGTCTGAATTTGTAGCTATAGGAAAGTTTTTATTTAACCACAGAAAATTTACATTTCTTGCCTTTGCTTCCAAATCAACAAAAGAGATTCCAGTTACCAATGTAATATGTCATTTTCTTTATTACACAATACAATTCAATGTAATATTTCATTTTCTTTATTACACAACACAAAATTCTTTAAAAATGAATCTTACTAGAATCTAGATTGTCTTTGAATAACAATACCTACATATATGAAATAAAGCTTCTGATTATTGAAGATGGTTTGAGGGTTGCTTTATTCCCCTCCATTTCCCTTTGTCCTTAGACTACATGTCCTTAAAAAATAACTTGAAATAGTTTTTCTTGGTGTGATTAATGCAACTTCTCACTATAGAATTTGTTTCATTTCACATAGTTCTTAATATTTAGGTGTGGCTTTTTATTTAATTATATTTAAAAATTATATAAAATATGTACATGCTTTCAAATCTAAATATAAAAATCAAGGTATAGCAAGATAACTAATTTCTATTCTTGATACTTTTTTGTAAACATTTTGTTTAGATACAATTTTTCATATTTTTGTGTCGAATGCAACCATGCTGTGCACACTTTACTTTTTAAACTTCGAAGTATACCCTAAATATAATTTCTTAAAAGTATAGCTAGTCTTCATTCTTTTTCATAGCTGCAGAGTATTCCCCTGAGTGGGTTATCATAGTTTATTTAATCAATCATCTAATAATTGATTTTTAAGGATTTTCCCCTTATTCCTTTACTGTTAAAATTGTCTTATATTTCACAGCAGCATACATGCTTTGCTAATATTGCATTTTCCCCTCTGTCTTGGTATTTCTGGTAAATTTGCCTACTATACATTGCGTATGAAATATTGTACAGTTAATTTACATATCTAAATTATTTAATCTTTCTTCAGAGAGGATTTTTATTTCCTTCTGACAAAATTTAGGACTAAGGTGCTGTATGTATTTCTATCCTATCTTGGGTGGAACCAATTCAAAGCTGGTTTTAGTCTAAGTGAAGGCTGGTTCATTTCTGTGTTTTCCCTTTTTCCTAAGCTGTAACCCTTCACAGATCCAAAGCAAAATTCTTGAGTATCAGAGCCATTCTTCCTGGCATTCACTGAGCTCCCGAGCGCTGTGGAACTTCTATAGGTCTGGTCAGCTCTATTTAGCCTTGTACCCCCTACTCTATACTTGCACTTGCTCTAGTAGCTCTGTATTGCTTAGGGATTTTTACATACCTCAAGGGAAAAAGCAATGCACTTCCTTTTTCTCCTGAATCTTGGATGTCAAATCCTCGATGTCTCTGATTTCTTCAAATGGATTTTTCTTAAATGTATTAAGATTTGCTATTTGTTCTCAGTAGAAGTCTTAAAGTTAAGCAATCTACACTGTCAAAGCTAGAAGTTGAATTCCGTAATAAAGTTTTAAGTAAAACTTTGCCAAATTAACTACTAATAGTTGGAAGTTATTCTTAAATACACAGAGTTAAAGATAATAAGTATTTACATACCATTTAAGGATTTTTGCTATAAAAAGACAATCACAGAAATGGAAAAATCACTAGTCAAGGGCAGTCTATTTTTCTTTTACAGAGATGGGGAAAATGACAGCATGTCTATGTGCTGATGAAAATTATCTAGTAGAAAGGAAAAATTAATCATGCAAGAGAGAGTGGGGAAGACAAGGCTCTTAAAGAGACAAGAGAACATGCAATTTACTATGCAGTTGAGGAGATGGCCTCATACTAGAACAGCTCATACAAGTTACCTGTTTGAACAAGAGGAAAGGCAGAAAATGTGTGTATAGATGCAGATAATTTAATATATCTGGTAGTGGAAATAAAGGGAGAAATAGGTTTTCCTGATTCATATTTTGTTTGGTTGAGAAGTCAACTCACTGACGGTGTAGGTCATAAGGTATATTGATGATTGTGAGAAAGAGGATAAAGTAAAATCACTCTTGATAAATTAGAAAGTTATTTGTCCAATGGTATAGTAAGTGTCCCAGGAAACACAGAAGATAGGATCCCTTGAGATTTGTGGTCATACAGTTAAAGTGGAATTGGTTAGTCTATATATTTTTCTGTTTCACATGTCTGCCTGAGAGTAAGCATGACTAGATAAAAGATAGAGTTAGTTAGGACTAGAATTTTATCTGGTGAGTGTAGTGGAGGTTAAGAGTCCAAAGGGATTAGGGTACTTATTTTCTAGTAGTAAACGAATATAAAGGGAGTAAATGGTAAAATGGCATACAATAGTAAAGAACACTGAAATTGGACTGGCTGTATGGATTGAATATATTAGTTGCATCAAAGAACTATTGGAAGGAGAGGGCTAGAGGAAAATATGTGAAAGACAGGAGTTAGTACTTATATTAAAGTGATTAAACCCTACAGATGCACTCTGTATCTACCTTGTTCCCTACTCAGAATGCTCCTAAGTATGGCTAAAATCTAGGAAGGAGATGGCAGGGTCCTTAAGAAAGATCTCGAAAGACCTGTACATAAAAAATGGAAGGCATTTTTCCACTAGAAGAAAATGGAAAATGGTGTTGATGGTTCTCAGGAGATGGTGGCAGGGAATAGCCTGCTGATGTAGAGCTACCAGACACCTGTGACAGAAAGGGTAGAAAAATGGAAGTAGGGAGCAGTACAAATATTCATTAGTATCACAGAAGTGGGAAAAGTCTTTAAATAGGAGTCTTACTAGAATCTAGATTAACAATTATATGTTAAAGTAGCCGTAAAAGGGTACACGTTGCTGTGGCTCAGTCTGGTTAAATGGAAAAGAAAGAAAAGAGAAAGTGCACATTTCTAATATGTTTTGTTTAATTGCATAATGCTTGTGGGTATATAATGCGCCCTCCTGGGCAGCTGCCCCTAGCACGCTGCCACCCCTCCCCTGCTCCGCTGGTCTGGCCTCGCACACCTGTGCCTCTGCAGCTCGGGCCCCTCAGCGCCCGCCTGCACCCCCCTGCTCCCCACAGGTGACCCGCGTCCTGCACCCCGCGCCCGTGCCCTGAAGTGGCCCGGCCGCTCCTCACTCCCACCAGCAGGGGCCCTTGCCGAGCCACCTAAAAGCCAGAGGAAAAAGGAGCAGAGGAAGCTCCACACCTTCACCCACCACACTCCCTGCGAGCCCTTGGCCGCAGGCGTTGGGGGGACCACTGCGGCTGCCCACACCCTGAGCCCTAGCCCAGCCCTGGCCTGAGGCCCAGCCCCGCACTGGTTGATATTTCACAACATGATAATTGGCATACCTATTGAATTCCATTCCTGGCAGATCTAGTGAATTCAAAAATTCTGTTGGATAATTACCCGCTTCATCTGCTTCCACAACAGTGTAGATGGACTTGTATGTGACTGCCTGGCTTTGAATGTTAGACTGAATAATATTGTTAAGTTCGTAGCATGTGTTGCTTTTACATCCAACAGATGGTGCTGTTTTTCAAAAAAGCATGCTTTTACCTTTTTTCAAAAAAAGCATATTTTTACCTGTCACAGGTGTGACATCTATACAATGTAGGTATATAAAAACATGCATGTATTCGAATGCAATGTTGTGTCAAAATTTCAAAGTAATCAGTGAAGAACTTTCAGAGATTTGAGATTTTGAACAAACAAACATTTACATTTTTATTTATATAGATTATGACAGAGATAAACAAACAAACCAGGTCTTCAGAATCTTGGGACTCTATTCTTCCTACTATACCACACTAGCCAAGTGGAAAAAAAATAAAAACTCAATAGCAAAAACAACAACAAAATAAAAACAAAAATCCCTAAATTATCAGATTATAAATGGACAAAGGGCTTGAATAGACATTTTTGAAAAGAAGAAATACAAGTGGCCAACAGGTGTATGTAAAGATGCTCAACATCACTAATCATCAAGGAAATCAAAACCTCAATGAGATGTCACCTCATACCTCTATTATCAAAAAGACTAGAGATGACAAATATTGGCAAGGATGTATAGAAAAGGACACACTTGTGCAGCCAGTATGGAAAACAGTTTATATGTTTTTCAAAATTAATAATAGCAGTACCATATGATCCAGCAATATCATTTCTGGGTATATATTTGAAGAAAGGAAATATCTATCTTAGAGGTATCTCCCACTCTTATGTTCTTTACAGCATTATTCACAATAGCCAAGACATAGCAACAGCCTGAGTTTCCATGGACAGATGAATGGGTAAAGAAAATTTCACACAATATAATATTATTCAGCCAAAAGGATGTAGGAAATCCTGACATTGGCAACAACATGAATGGATCTTAAGGGCATTCATTATGCTGAATGAAATGTCACACATGGTCCCCCTTATATATGAAATCTGAAAAAACAACAACAAAACACAACACACCAAAAAGCCTGCCCCCCAATACTCATAGTAACAGAAAGTGGAATGGTGGTTGCTAGAAACAGGTGGTTATATGGGGAAAAAGTGAAGCTTAATAAAAAAGTATAATTATAATGGTGGTTGCCAGGGCCTGAGAGTAGGGGCTCATAGGGAGTTATTGTTAATAGGTGTAAAATTTAAGTTGGACAAGATTAAAAGGGGTCTGGAATAGATAGTGGTGATGATTGCACAGTAATATAACTATACTTAGTACCTCTAAATTGCACACTTAAAAATGGTTAAGCCTGTACACTTAAAATGGAGGCTATATGTGTTGAGCATCTACCTATGAACCAGGAGGTCACCATTCGATTCCCAGTCAGTGCACACACTCGGAGTTGCAGGCTCCATCCCCATTAGGAGGCATGAAGGAGGCAGCCAATCAATGCTTCTCATCACTGATGTGTTTTTTTTTTCCCTTTCTCTCTGTCTCTCTCTCCCTTCCTCTCTGAAATCAATAACAATATATTATTTTTAAAAGCACTCTGGCAAGCTGGGAAAGCCTGAAGGAAAGGCATCAGAAATCAAAGTGCAGCTGCTTTTTATTTTTTTAAAGGTTAATACAGTAAGTTTTATGCCTTGGGTATTTTATCAAAATAAAAAGTGGGGGTGAAAGCCTAAGCATCATATTTGGCATTATACAGGAAAGATAGGATTTCACTTATCAAATGATTATATTTACTATAATCAGAAAGAATCCAAATTCATACATATGCCAAAAGTTCATACAATCCGGAAGGCCTACCAAAATATTATTTAAAAAGAAAAGAACCACAAAACCAGTGTACAACAAATTATTGTAATGTGGGCCTGTTGCTTTCTATTTAGTCTGTCTGCTCTAATTCCTTTTTAGTTCCGAGGCACAATTACTACTGTTTATTGCAGGACTATGTTATTTATGGGCTGAACTCCTGTAAAGAGGGTCTCGTTGCCTGTCAGCAATGGCTTAATGAAAGGGCCTTTCACCTTTTGAGACAGGCTTTTAAATTCTCTCTGTGCAGATGGTCATTTCTTCTAATTGCTCGTGGACAAAGATTGACAAGCCACCACACAATTTAGCTTGATTGGCAGATTTTTCTCAGAAGTAGTCCAAGCCTGAACCATCAATTCAGCACTAGATTTAGATGTCTTGTCAAAGCTAGCTGGTAAAAATTAGCTTTATTCTGAGCTCTCCCAAAGAATTATTTTTAAAGATAAATAAGTATATTACAATTCTTTAACACTAGATATGGATATGGTGTTTTATTTGTATATCCTATGTAATGACTTTCATTTGCAATCCACATTAAAATAATTTTTATTATTTGTTTAAATATTTTTAAATTTTAATTTATTAGCAAGATAATTTCCTATCACCATTTGTTCTCTCTTATGTCCTCTTCCAACTCTACCCTTCCCCCTCTACCCCCACAATCATCACACTATTATGAAATGATTTTGATAAATTGCTTTGTACTTCTCATCTGATGGCTCCTTCATAATCCTAAAGTGAGAAACATATGAAGGGCATTTTTTGAGTTAAGCTTATTTTTAATTGTATATATCCTATATAATAAAAGCCTAATATGCTAAGTGTTCAACTGTTTGACCAGTTGCTATGATGCACACTGACCACCAGGGGGCAGATGCTCTGACCAGTAGGTTAGCTTGCTGCTGGGGTCTGGCCGATCGGGACTGGTCAAGATGGGCCCGACATGCCCTGTAGCCCTTCCATGGTCCCTCTCTGGTCCTGATTGTGCACTGGTGGGGTCCCTAGATCTGGCCTGCACCCTCTCGCAATCTGAGACCCCTCAGAGGATGTTGGAGAACTGATTTCAGCCTGATTCTCACAGGCCAGGCTGAGGGACCTCATTGGTGCACAAATTCATGCACCAGGCCTCTAGTTTTAAAATACAGACTGTCCCAAAAATGTGTACACACACTTTGAATAATTATAAAGGCAGCATTTATTAAAATACATTTCACTTTCAAAATTGTGCTATCAGCTTTAAAGCATGTATCCATTTTGGTGGGACACCTGTACATTAAAATAACTAAGGTTAACTAACTAAGATTTAAAATATTTAATCTAAATATTTATTTTAAATGCAAGTCATGAAACCATAAAAATCTTAGAAGCTACAGGCAACAAAATCTCAGACATCTCTCATAACAATATGTATGCAGATATAGCTCCTGGGGCAAGGGAAAGTAAGGAGAAAATAAACAAATGGGACTCCATCAAAATAAAATGCTTCTGCACAGCAAAACATCAGAAAAATGAAAAGGGATTCCACTGTATTGGGAGGACATATTTGCCAATGATATATCTGATAAGGGTTTGCTTTCCAAAATATATAAGGAACTCATATAACTTAACAAAAGGAAAACAAACAATCCAATTTAAAAATAGGCAAAGGACCTAAATAGACACTTCTCCAAAGAGAATATACAGATGGCCAACAGACATATGAAAAAACGCTCAAAGTCACCAGAGAGATGCAAATTAAAACGACAATGAGGTATCACCTCACAACTGTCAGGATGGCTACCATCAACAAATCAACAAATGACAAGAACTGATGATGATGTGGAGAAAAGGGAACCTTAGTACACTGCTGATGGAATGCAGACTGGTACAGCCATTATGGAAAACAGTATGGAGGTTCTTCAAAAAATTACTTATGGAAGTGCCATTTGACCAAATTTTGTTATGTTTTAAAATTTAATAACTTAATTTCACTTTCTGTAGAAAGCCTTCTCATATATTCCAACTGTCCTAACTGGTTTGGCTCAGTAGACCAACCAACCCTGACACTGTGGGGATGGTATGTGTAGGGTGGTAGAGAACTTTTTTCTTCATAAGACATTGAAGGTGCTGAACCACAAAACAAATCAAATTCTATCAAAGCCTGAGAAATAAAAGCACAACTATTTATACTGTGTTTTTTGGAAATATATTTTATTTAATTCATCTGTGAAGAACAGTGGTTCTTAGCCCAAAGATGACCCCAAGGCAAGCATGTCAAACTCATGGCCCACAATGAATATTTTTGCGACCCTACCAATATAATGGTATGTAAGAAACATTTTAATAACAATTTTGTAACTTAATTTTTACAATATCTTGTTATACATAATTATTACTAACGAACCACAATGTTCGCTAATGACTGACTACTATAATCATGTTGCATTCACTTCCTTTACACACCTTACATGCAGGCTCACCATTTTTTTCACTAATACTAGCAGTAAATATTTTAGCAGCCGATTGCCACATCACTAGTCTTGGACTGACTCGTATGGTGTGCGCAACAGGAAATATTTCACTTTCGGAGAACAAGAAAAATAGATTTATTTGCATTCCGCTTATTAATTTGTGAAGTTTTTCAATGTCTAGTAAGTTAATGTTCAAGAAAAAATATTAATTTTCATTAAAATGTTCTATTGTTTTATGTTAACGATGACTCATTTATTTCAGCCCTTTGTATTCAGCATGTCTTTCTTGAAATAAACTTAAGTCTCTATGAAAATTGAAGCTTTGGTTTTTTTGCAGCCCACATAAACTTAAACCTTCTTTATTTGGCCTGTGTTAATCTTTGAGTTGGACATGCTTGCCCTAAGGGCCAGGTGAAATAAAGCTAAAAATCATAGACTACCATTACCTCGGTGATGGACCGAGTCCCTTCATTTTATATAGGTAGTATTTGTACCACTGGAAATTTTGTAAATGGAATATTGCTTGTTTGTTATACTCTCTTAAGCCAGCATTCTGGAAAAACATGAAATAACAACCATTACTCTTAATACAGATTCCTATACATTAAGTTAACATCAAAGTAATTTTACTGATTGATACACAAACTTTACACATATTTTAACCCCTAAGTAACAAAATCCCTGACCTTTTACTTCCCTGACCTAGATTATGGCAGCTGTATTTATGGGATGGCTTTGCCTTTTTGCATCTTCTTGCAAGTTCCCAGCTAAACTTTACGGCGGAATTGCCTAAGATTTATTTTTAAAGCACACCTGCTTGGATCCTGTATCTAAACTATGGGATCACAGTTTCTACTTTTTAAAACCTTAAAACTCTTGAGTCAGACAAGCTTCCCTGATGTTCCAGTTATAGCTGCCTCTTATCTATTTCCACCCACCTCTTTCTGCAGTCCATAAGACATTAAGGAATTACAGACCTCCTCAGTGGGGTGCTGTTATGCTTTGCCGTCTCTGAAAACCACT
The DNA here is from genome assembly GCA_004026665.1 of Murina feae. Lineage (NCBI taxonomy): Eukaryota > Metazoa > Chordata > Mammalia > Chiroptera > Vespertilionidae > Murina > Murina feae. The sequence continues at coordinate 39,534 of PVJC01006878.1, read as the reverse complement.
GCCCCTATAGGAACTATATTAGTCCTCCCTTAGCCACAGCTTTACTTTCCTTGGTTTTAGTTATCTGCGGTCAATCTCCTTCTGAAAATATTAAATAAAAATTTTCAGAAATAAATAATTCATTATTTTACATTGCGTACCATTCTGAGTAGTGTGATGAAATCTTATGATTCCCATTCTGTCCCGGATGTGCATCATCCCTTGGTCCGATGTAGGCATGACATATGCACTCCCTGCCTGTTAGTCACGCAGTGAATAACTGTCTTGGTTATCAGATCAACTGTGGCGTTATGGTGATGCTTTTGTTTAAGTCATCCTTATTTTAATTAATAGTGGCCCCCAAGTGCAAGAGCAGTGATGCTGGCAATTCGGATGTGTCAAAGAGAAGCCATAAAGTGTCTCCTTTAAGTGAAAAGCTGAAAATTCTTGACTTAATAAGGAAAGGAAGGAACATCGTATGCTTAGGTTGGAAGATCTGTGGTGAGAATGAATCTCCTACTTGTAAAATTGCCGTAATTTGTCAATTAGGTGTGTATATATAGGAAAACCAGTACATTAGGGTTCAGTACTACCTTTGATTTCAGGTATCTACTGGGACTCTTGCAATGTATCCCCCTATGGATAAGAGGGACTATTGTATCAAAGACTTAGCATCGTCTTCAGGGTAAAGCATTTATAAAGGCAGGATACCCCTTCCCATTTCCTGGGGAAGTCATTTCTTTCCAACCAGCTCTAGGCTTTGCTACGGCAATACTTACAATTCTGGGATAGTTGCTGTTTGCTGTAGTGTAGTATTGTATTGCTCATCTTTAAGGAATCTGAAAACCCCTTCCTAGACATTTGAAAGAGAGGGAGATTTTTTTAAATACGGTTGATGCGAGAATCCCTACTAGAGCTGCATCTCCTATAACCGGGACGCTCCAATTTATCAAGACCTGTAATTGGAGGAGTTGGTGGAGGGAGGCAAGTTGCAATTCAGTCTTGTGAGTGGCATCACAAGGCCCCTCAGTATTCTTCCTGGAAAAATAACAAAAATCACTAAATACGATATTTTTCACTGAGAATTTTATTTGACAGTTCTTTTTGTTTCTTTTAATTTGGGAGGTCAGAATCAGTGCTAGGTTCCATATTTATTGGTAGCTGAAGGAAACACAAACTGCCCATGTAGTCATAAGCTGGACAGTAAGGTGGGAGGAGAGACCTGAGGTACCTATGTTTACAAAAATCAGTTTTCATAATGTGGGTCACAGTCCTTGAGACTGTTCTATGATGATCACTGTATGCATACAACGTGGAATTATATGGTTAGGCATAGCCTTCTCCTGGAAAGTGCAGAAGTGATATGTATGACCTTCTGGCTTACCTGAAATCTGTTGCCAGATAAAAAGTAAAATCCCCAAGTCCACCGATGGTGTTCTCAGATGTAACGTGGCAATGCGTACATTGAAATGTGTGCAGAAATCACTTGTGTTGTTAGAAGAAAGAATATTCCTTTTGATCTCGTTCCTTCAGGTGTTTTTGCCTTTATGCTTATGTATTAGAGCTAGTGGGTATTATTTGCATTATGTATTATCCTTCTAACCATATATTTTCAGTATTTTCATTAGTGTGGGTAAAACTGAGACCCACAAAGACTTAATTCCACCTGGCTAATAAACGATTGGCTTGCTATTAGAATTCTTCACTCTGTATCCCTCTGCAACCCAACTCCAATAGAACCTTGACTTCTCTGTCATCCCTTTATATAAAATCACATATTTAACTATATAAATTATATAAGGCCAATTTATCTAGGTTTACTAGGACCAAAAGAGAGCATTTGGATTTTAGCTCTTGTACCAAATGAGCTTTGATTTTAGCAAAAATGAAAATGTAAAAATGAGAGTTGGACATTTGAATTCACTTAGGTATTTTGTGAAGTTTTAGATATGTTCATGATTTTAGTATAGCCATGCTTCATGGGGAGTTTCTTCAGTTCATTTACCTTTTTTTAGCAGTCAATGTAATTTCACATACACAGACACCCTGTTGTTCTAGAAAAGAAATCTTCTGAGAATAATTACCTTGCTCTGTTGACAAAGTTTTAGCCTAAATGACAGTGCCATCTGCTGAAAAAGGACTAGTGAGTCACAGAAAAGTTTTCAGAGGGCTTATTTGGGTTGGATACAGAAGGTCTGAAGAATAAAATAGATAAAAAGAACCCAGAGGAGGTGAAGTTAAAGGCTAAATCTACAGGAAGAGAAAATGTTAGGGTATTGGAGTCAGACCACTGACAAGGAATCTTACAGCTAAAATGCCTTAATATGACATAAATTTAAATAGAAGCATTTCCGGCATGTTGATAATTTCAAGATACTCTCAAATAGTAATTATTATGGAAGTGACACATTCCGGTTAATTGAAGGAGATTTGAGGAAATTGTATGGCTTCATTAAAAATAAACAGATTAGTCCTAGCCGGCATGGCTCAGTGGATAGAGAGATGGCCTGCAGACTGAAGAATCACAGGTTCAATTCCGGTCAAAGGCACATACTTGGGTTACAGGCTTGATCCTCAGTAGGGGATGTGCATTAATGTTTCTATCTCTCTCCCTCTCCCTTACTCTCTGAAATCAATAAAAATATTAAAAAAAAATATTTTAAAAAGAGGTTAATGTGGCCCTAACCGGTTTGGATCAGTGGATAGAGCGTCGGCCTGAGGACTAAAAGGTCCCAGGTTCGATTCCGGTCAAGGGCATGTACCTTGGTTGAGAGCAAATCCCCAGTAGGGGGTGTGCAGGAGGCAGCTGATCAATGTTTCTCTCTCATCAATGTTTCTAACTCTCTATCCCTCTCTCTTCCTCTCTGTAAAAAATCAATAAAAAAATTTTAAAAAGAGGTTAATGTGAATACTTTCTTCTTATTCTTAAAACTCCTTAAAAATATCCTGATGAAATATTGGGGATAGATACCATTATTAAAACATCAAGATTAAGAAACATTAATTATTATTTCTCAGCAATACTTGAATTTTACTGATGTGTTGGTAATTTGTTAAAGGCATATCAAGCAAATTCATTTGCAAAGGAAGTCTTTAAAATAAGCTTCTTAAATATTGGGTTATTAAGTCCCATAACATTTCTAATTTCTAGTTGTTGCTTTTCTAACACAACCCCAATGACAGTTCAGCAATTACTAACTAGTTTTGTGAGTGTGAATAGATGTTGTGATTATAATGAAAGCTTTGCCCTAGAATGCTTTTGAATCAAAATAAATAGCATGCTGCCCCTTTTATTTGCCATTGAAAAGAGAGATAATCTAGAAAGCACTAATGATAAGACTGAATTTCAAGAATTCTATATTACCATGTTAGAAGTAATATAATCTTAGAACTATAAATATGTGACCTGCTAACTTAAACAAGTCTATTGAATATATTTTGAAAATGTTAAATGAATTATTGCATTTTTCATCATCTTAATGTTTTTCTTTGCTAAATTATTAGGTTTTCTTATATCTTGTTATGCAATGCCAAATGTCTAAAGGGAAACTGAATATTTAAAGAAAACCCCCTGAACTCTACATTGTTTTTACATCTATCCTTTTATTTTATTTTTTAGTTTTCTGAATTGTTTTGTTTTAATTTTATCTTTTGTATAAGCATTTTATTGGATTTAGTATTGTTAGCTAATGTGAAAATGTACTTCTTTGTTTGTTTATTTGTTTTTTATATGTATATCCCAAATGAGCTGTGGGGTATACTTAAACTTTTTTAAAGTATCACTGTTTTTGGTTTTTAATATTTTCTTTTTTATTGATTTGAGAGAGAGAGAGATGTGAAAGAGAGATATGAGAGTGAAACATTGATCAGTTACCTCCAGCACATGCCCCAACCAGGGATGGAACCCACAAACTTGGTGTACAGGGCAACTCTCCAACCAACTGAGCCACACCAGCCAGGGCAAATGTATCTATTTCTTTAAAGGTGAATATAGTCCATTTACACTTATTGATATACCAGGGGCCTGGTGCACAAAAATTTGTGCACTCGGGAGGTCCCTCAGCCCGACTTGTGCCCTCTCGCAGTCTGGGACCCCTCAGGGGATGTCCATCTGCGGGCATGCCTGGCCAGCCTGGGTGAGGGGCTGAGGGCCATTTTCAGGCTGCCCACAATCCCTTCAGGGTTCAGGTCCCTACTGGGGTGCCTGGGCAGCCTGAGTGCAGGGCTGAGGGCCGTTTTCAGGCTGCCCACAGTTCCTTCAAGTTTTGGGTCCCTACTGAGGTACCTGGGCAGCCTGGCTGTGGGGCTGAGGGCCGTTTTCAGGCTTACAGGCTGCCCACAGCTCCCACTGACCCAACATCCCAGCAAGGCTGGCTGGAATCAGGTTTCTGGGGTTTATTTATCTTCTATAAATAAACACTGTTGCTTTAAGCCAAGGCCTAGGCAGGTAATGAAGCCTCCTGTTTGCTTCAGTTCTGTGGCTTCTATAATTGCAATTATGTTGCCTTGAGCAGAGAGTGGCCCAGCTGGCCTAGGCAGACAGTTTACTCCTGGTGCAACGGAAGCCTCCTGTTTGATCTAGTTCTGTGGTGGTTGGCCTCCATCTTGGCTGGGTTAATTTGCACACAGCCACTCTGATTGGCTGGTGGGTGTGGCTTAGGTGCCCCGGAGAAATGGTCAATTTCAATATTACTCTTTTATTAGAGTAGATGTGTTTTTCTCTCTGTATACACTCTTCTTGGCCTCCTCTTTATCTGCCTGTAACTTATTGATTCCTAACTGTTAAGTCAGTTTTAGCTAGGAATATCTTTTTTATCATCTCATTCCTTTCTCTTAGTATGAGAATTAAAACAAAGTCATGTACTTTCCCCATTATGTTGACACCCTTATAACTACTTATGGTCTTAAGTATAGGTAATACTTAATTCTCAGTACCACTCTTTAAGTAACTATCTCTTCGGTCTTTTGGGATGTTTAAAGTTTATTGTAGGAAATGTTATTTGATGAAGTCTCATGGTAAAAATATTTGCTATGTTCTTATATATTCAAAAGATTGTCTCTGGCCTTAATACTTAATTTTTTGACTGGATATGAAATTCTTAGCAATATTTTATTTACCAAAGTATAATAGTTATTGTCAATATATTCTGGCATGTAATATTACTATTAGAAAAACTAGTATTATTTTTCCTTACATATGACTTGAAATTTCTACCTAATACTCTTTTTTTCTTATAGTCTAGTAGTTCTACTAACATTTATGTCAGTGCTTATAGCTTTGATGATTTTAGCACATATCTGATGTATATTTTCAATGCAGAGTTTTTGTTTGTTTATATTTCAGGAAAATTTTCTTTTGTAATAGATTAAAAAATTCATTATGTTTAATTGTTTTACTTGATTCTTCACCACATAGCTTCCATTTCTATTATTTTCCCCATCTTAATTTCTTTTTATAATACAGTATTCCTTGTGTTCATTTGTTTTTCCTTCTAGTTTTGTTTGCTTATCTCAAATATTTTTGCTTTACTTATAGTTATTTTCTCAGTCTCCTAATGGCCTTCAGAAACCCCATGGGGGGGACAAGTGGTTTTCCAATGGGGAGCAATTCCTCCCTCCCCGCCCCACCCCTACCCCAGCAAAAGCTGCCTGGATGGTAAAGGTCTACTGGAGATAGACGTCCTCTGCAATATGAGGAAATGACTCAGCACTGGAAACTGGGCTGCCTACCCTCAGAGCTCTAACTCCAGAGCCCCCATCTGGCTTCTGCTCACACAGTTCCAGTCCACCCTGCCCTCTCTGTGCTGGAAACCAAGGTGAGGGGCTCCACAGGGATTTTGTGCATTGGCCCTTTAAGAGGGTGCCTGTATTTCCAGCTGGCTCTTGCTGGCAGACAGCAACTCTACTGCTTTTCTTTTCTTTTTATTTTTTTTCATGTTATCTATCTTTTTTCCCCTTTATGGATTAAGGTATTACATATGTGTCCTTCTCCCCTCATTGCCCCCCTCCCCAACTCCATTCATGCCCTCACCCCTTTGGTGTCTGTATCCATTGGTTAGGCTTATACGCATGCATACAAGTCCTTTGGTTGATCTATCCCTCTTACCCCCACCCACCCCTACATTCCCTCTGAGGTTTGATGGTCTGATCAATGCTTCTTTGTCTCTGGTCAGAGAAAGATAAAGATCACATGATCTCACTCATTTATGGATTATAATGAGCAACATAAACTGATGAAAATCCTGCTGCTTTTCACAGCCAGGTGTTCTGTGGGCACCTTTCTCAGTTCTGGTGCTCTGGGATGTGGGGGAGGGGCAACTTGGGGTTTAGACCCCAGAGCTCTCAGTGGGAGCCCCCCACAGTTAAGCTATCCCTCCAGACCTTCACCCGCTGTCTGTAGGAGCCGGGCCAGCCCTCTTGCACCTTTGCCCTTCCTCCCAGTCTACATGCTGTCTCCACTTTCCATCCTTGGTTATCAGGGTTCTCTCTAGCAAGTAAGTCTTCAGTTGATATTTCAGGACAGTTTTTCTTTATTTTAGTTTTATTTCCAGTTTGGTTCTGGGAGAGTGTCATTGTAGTTTCCAGGTACTCTGCTGCCATTTTGGAATCTGTTAAATCTGTCCATTTCTGGATGTTTTAATAATGACATAGGAAGTGCTGGAAGTATATAGTTATTTTTTAAAGTTTAATTTTATTCCCTTTTATTTCAGCAAATTACTAATTATTTCATGTACATAAATATTTTTCATAATTTAAATGACTAGAAAGTAATACTTTAAATTTGTGCTGCCTGAGACAGTAGCCACACAAGATTATTCTAATTAAAATTAAAATGTGCCCTAACCGGTTTGCCTCAGTGGATAGAGCGTCGGCCTGCGGACTCAAGGGTCCCTGGTTCGATTCTGGTCAAGGGCATGTACCTTGGTTGCGGGAACATCCCCAGTGGGGAGTATGCAGGAGGCAGCTGATCGATGTTTCTCTCTCATCAATGTTTCTAACTCTCTATCCCTCTTTCTTCCTCTCTGTGAAAAATCAATGAAAAATATATTTTAAAAAATTAAATTAAAATGTAATTTCTCAGTTTAAACAGTACCATTTCAATGGCTTAATAGCCACATATTGCTAGCAGGTACTATATGGGATGAGGGAGGGTAGAAAATATTTTCATCATGATGAATAATTCTATTAAAATATGTGATCTAAAATATAAATAAATTAAACATAATTGTATTCAGAATTTACATAATTTGAATATATAATCATAAATTACAATTAAAATAAGTAGAAAAACTCAATGTTGAAATTACCTTTTGCATCTGTTTTTAGAAAAGGTTGATTTTCTTATAAAATAACAAGATTCATTCAAAATTAGAAGACAAGATACAATTTATAAGTGATCAATATAAAATATTCGAATACTGAATTTTTAAAGCTCAATTTTAAAAATTAAAAAAAATTAAAAATAATTTCATGAAATATTTTGTACAAAAACAAATACTTTACAATTCTAGTGTTTACTCTCTATTCACTTGCCAATGCAAACCATGCTGTACCTAGGTGTATACATTTACAAACTTTAGAGCTATTTGTAATCTTGCAAAATATTCATCAGCCACCATGTGCACTTCTGAAGAATTCCACCCTAATTTATGTATATACCTTTGCACCAAAATTTGGAACTTTGAAGAAAACAAAAACAATGGATATTCTGAACTAGTACTGGGAAATTATATTTCAATAGGCAGAACCTACTTGCAATTCATGCTGAGGGAAAGAATTTAACATAATAAATATTATGCCTCCTCTCTTCCTTAAATACTTCTGCCACTCAAATCCTCACCAAACTCTGAAGCAATATTCATCTTTCATACTGGCAGTGGCCCAACATTTAACTTTTTTTTTTTTTTTTTTTACGTACAAGATCTGGGAGAAGGGTTTCCCTGGGGCCTAAAATGTATCTGATGAAAACAGATGTTTAGGCTTTATAACTTATTCTGTGCTAGCTCTGAGTTTCACACCCTGGGTAACGTAGCTACCCAGGTGTGATATAATGACTTTATTTTTATGCGTGTTATGACATATGGAGTTCTCTAAAGCACCAGGCCAGCCGGAGGCTTCTCTTGTGTGGACCTCAGGGTGCTGCTGAACGTTTAATACAAGGATACTGCTACCTCTGTCTATCCTTAAATTTTCTGGAATTTTGGTCTGTTTGCTTATGAAATTCTACTTCTAATCTTTCTCTAAAAGATTCCTACTTTTCAAGGTCAGGTACAAACACCAACTTCCCTCTAAAGACTTCCTAGGTTAATCTTTGCCACGAGTAATCATTCCTACTGAATTCTTCAATCATTTATGCATCTGCTTGAACTTAAGGTCACAAGGGAGTTATCTTAGGTCGGGGGAGAGGGGGCGGGCAAGCAGCAAGATTTCAAGAACTTCCTCAGGTACTTTCAGTGAGAGGCATTCTGTTTGTTTCATTTTGTTTTTGTTTGCTTGTTTGTCTTTTATAGATTAGGCATCCATGTCCAATGTTTAAAGAAAAATAATAGTCACAAATCCTTGCAGGTTACTATACACTTTATAATAATAAAAGCATAATGTGCTAATTAGACCAGACAGCTGAACCACCTTCTGGACATCCTTCAGGACGAAGCCAGGGCTGCGAGGGCCAAGCCCATTGCATAAATTTCATGCATCAGGCCTCTAGTTTTATTATAATCATTTATTTATGCACATGTACACATTCCATCATACACTAGGTTATTAGAGAGAGAACAATGTCATTTTATCACTTTGGTCAAATATATATGTGTTCCTTATTGAATAACTAAAGACCCAGTGCACAACATTCATGCACTTGCTGGGGGGTCCCCTCAGCCTGGCCTGTGCCCTTTAGCAGTCCAGGAATCCTCAGGGGATGTTTGACTGATGGCTTTGGCCTGCTCCCTGTGGGCCTAAGCCGCAGTCGAACATCCTTAGCACTGCCGCTGAGGTGAGAGAGGCTCCTGCCACTGCTGCTGCGCTTGCCAGTGGTCAGATCCCCCCTCCAACTTGTAGCTGAGCAGCGCTCCCCTTGTGGGAGCACACTGACCATTGGGGGACAGCTCCTGCATTGAGCGTCTTCCCCCTGGTGGTCAGTGTGTGTCATAGTGACCGGTTGTTCTGCCATTCAGTTGATTTGTATATTAACTTTTTATTATATAGGATTATATAGGATGCCATTATCTGTCTGTTTAGGTCTTATCCATATTCCCAAACATTTCTATTTGGTTCCTATGACTGTCTAAGGGTTGTAATAAAGTGGATGCAAACACAGTCATGGGTTGTGACCACAAGGTCATCCCAGTTATACTCTGTGCTTTGGTGTCTCTTCAAAGGGGGTCTTGCTGCCTGAAGAGAATGACTGGGAAAGTGATTCGTGATAAGTCAGGGAGAACATTTTAGAACTATATGTTCTGACAAGGTGGATTCAGACTACTGTTAAAAGGTCAAAGCAGGCTTCCAACTTTACCTTGGTATCTGGCCAACAGCCCAGGTTGCAATTCCTGAGATAACTATACTATCAGGGGGAAAAACAAAAAACAAAACTGAATGTAAAAATATTGACACTCACCACAGGAAGCTAGGGCCAACTGTCACCTATTGTCCAAGTCCTAACTTTAAGAATCAGTCCTTTTTCTACCCCACAGTGCATTGGTTTTAAATCTCAGTGTAATTAAATTAGCTTTGACTGGCCAATGTGGCTCAGTGGTTGAACATCGACCTATGAACTAGGAGGTCACAGGTTCGATTCCTGGTCAGGGCACATGCCCGGGTTGTGGGTTGGATCCCCAGTAAGGGGTGTGCAGGAGGCAGCCAATCCATGGTTCTCTGTTATCATGGATGTTTCTATCTCTCCCTTTCCCTTCACCTCTGAAATCAATAAATTTTTTTAAAAAAGCCTTCTGTCTTGTTCAATTTCTCGGCTATATTTTCTTCCCAAGCAACCCATGTGAGTAGGTTTGCCAGGTAAAATATAGGAGGTGCAGTTAAATTTAAATATCAGGTAAGCAATGGATACTTTTATAGTATAAGTAAGTGTCACGTATTTCATGGGACATAATTACACTAAAATAGGCATTGTTTACCTGAAATATAAATTCAACTGAGTCTTTTATTTTAATCTGCTAAATCCAGCAATCTCATTTGTGAGTAGGAACTGTCTTTTTCCTTTCCTTTCTCTTCATACCTCTGTAATGTGGTCAATGTTTGTTTTTTGTTTGTTTGTTTGTTTTTAGTTCCAGAGCTACAACAGATTCTTTTTCCTCTAGCCAGACACTTAAAACCATGGCTATGTATTTGAACCACAGGAAGAGCATCAAAATAATGTGAATGCCAAGGGAGCATGTAGGTCTGGGATGAGGTCCAGGTATTTATACTTTTAACAGCTCCAAAGGTTACAGTAATAAGCAGCTATTATACTAAAAACCACTGCGAACTTAATGACACTCTCCTGCCTGCCTAAGACATGGTAGAAAAGAAACAAAATATTCCATAGTTAAAGCGGGGATTAAGGGTTTCAATTTCTAAATACTCCACCATGTAGGAGTTGACCCAAGCTGACAACAGAAAACTGTTGGTGGAGCTGTGTTGTCAGAATATACATTTTTCTTTCCTAATCTGGCTAGAATAAAGCTGGTGCTGTTTTCATGGATCCCAGCAGATGTCATAGCTTGTCTATTCTGCCCTCATTATTTTTCCGAATATATGTTTATTGCTCTCAGAGAGGAAGGGAGAAGGAGAGAGAGGGAGAAATATCAATGATGAGAGAGAATCATAGATAGGCTGCCTCCTGCACGATCGGATGGAACTGGCAACCCAGGCATGTGCCCTGACAAGGGGAATCAAGCCATGACCTCCTGGTTCATAGGTGGAAGATTAATCCCTGAGCTATACCAGCTGGGCTATCCTGGCCTCTTTATAAAGCTAAATGGGTTAGGGCAATGAATACTGGACATGAGCTCTGTAGTTTCATGGAGGCTATCATGTATGGTTTGGGTTACCCTTGCTCACAAAGAATAGCAGGACACTTAGAGACTGGGTTTCCCAGGCAGAAATAATTTACTAATCATTTTCAAATAATAACTAAAAGCACTCTTCATTTCAAACATAATATTGATGTCTAAATGTAAAAGCCACGTTATAATCAAGTTGTGTCAGTTCATTTTATATCTGTAAACCATAGGCTTCATTTACACTAGGGCATTATCTGGTGACTCCAGAAGTAAAGTCTTGTTACTAAGTTGTATTTGTTCCAAGTATCCTGGGATCCTTACTACTCAAAATATGTCCAGAAAAGCAGCAGCTGAACACCATTGGGACTTGGTTTGAAATCTCAGGTCCCATCCAGGACCCAGGAATCAGAATCTGTATTTTAACAAGATCATTAGGTGACTTGTATGCAAATTAAAGTCTGAGAAGCACTGATTTAGACCCAGAGTAGGTCATAGCACAGAGACCCCTACCATGTCAGAATCAAAGCACAGTATAATAGACAAATAACATATATTAAATACTTGATGATCAATTGCTAACATTCTATTTTTTAAAGTTCTTAAAATGCCAGTTTTTTTTAACTTTTTCAATCCAATGGCACCTATGCAAAATAAATGATATTTATATTTATATCAAACTAGGGTCCCAGTGCACAAAAATTTGTGCACTTGGGGAGGTCCCTCAGCCTGATCTGTACCCTCTCCAATCGGGGAACCCTTGGGACTGCTGGCTCCTAACCACTCACCTGCCTGCTGGCCTGATCCCCCTAAGTGCTCTCCCCTGCTGGCCTGATCCCCCTAACTGTTCCCTGCCTGTTTGATAACCTGTAACTGTCTCTGCCTCAGCCCTGCCACCATAGCTTTGTCTGGAAGGACGTCCAGAAGGTTGTCTGGAAGATGTTCAGTCTAATTAGCATATTACCTTTTTATTAGTATAGATGCCACCTTGTCTTAAAAATGCAGGTTATTAGCAGGTTTTTCTATTGTGGAAGGGGAGCCTGCAGTAGCATCCTGGGTTCTGACCAGAGCTTATGCACTGGTGCTTTATCTCAGCAGATGAGATTCCTAGAAGAAGACTCTTGGATATACCTTGAACATTTCTATTGATTTTGCCAAATCCTCCTCCAAAAATGTTGAACCACTTTAAACTCCCACCAGCAGCCATGTGTGTGCCCTACTTTGATGCCAATATCATTGATTTCCTCCTAGAAGCTTCCCTCCCCTCAGCTGGGACTGCTTGGCACTTGAGCCAAACTCACTATTCAGCCCGGGACTTGATTTCCCAAGATAGAATTATGGAGGAGGAAAAATAGTGTTCCTCTACCCTTCTGAGTTCTTAGCGGAGACCCTTGTAATGAAAGACAGATTACCAAGAGAAAAACAAAAGTTCATTAACATGTGTACCTCGTGTATATGTGGGAGATCCCAGGGAAAAGTGAATAACTCCCCAAGGTGGCTTAGAATCCAGATTTAAATACCTTCTTCCTAGGGAAAGGGGATGGGATATCTAGACCTCTTAGAGAAGAGTACATGAGTTTTAGGAAAGATGAATGGGAGTGGGGGAGGTAGTTTGGGTGTGATATCAACTTGTAGTCTCCTTTGACAGGAGTCAGTCTTCACTGGCTGATGGCACTTTTCCCATCGAGGGAACTTTTTTGAGGGGGGGTCTGATTTTAAGCAGATCAAGAGACTTTAGTGAAAGCCTCTCCTTGCATTTGCTGTTTCTCAAGCATTTGCAGCTCAAGATCATCAATATAACAACACAGCATATGTTGGGGTGGCATGTTCTCTGACCTTCAGAATAAACCCAACAAAAGCTTGTTTCCTTTCTTAGATGATCTGCCACAGTAGTGTTATTCCCTGGAGACAATATTCTGACCAGACTTTCCTGGGGGTGGCCATAACATACGCTGTGCTTGTAGAAAGATGAGGCCATATCACTAAATAAATCAGGGTCAGTTTTCTCATCTCGTGGAAAGGGAGATAAAGCTATAATAGTTTATCTCCCTTTCCACAGGTTTCCTGCAGATCTGTGTCTCTGGGGCTTGGAGCTGCTGGGGTGCTGGCCGCCTGCAGGCTGGATTTCTGCGCTTCAGACCCTGGCGGCCCCAGCGCCGAGGTGGGCTCAGAGCCACTGGGGTGCTGGGCGCCCTCCAGGCCTGTCCTGCGCTGCTCTGGTCGCCAGCAGCCCCAGTGCTGAGGCAGGTTCAGAGTCACTGGGGTGCCCTCAGAGCCCAACCCATGCTGCCTCTGACCCCCCATCACCCACTCCGCCCCCGCTGCTGCCTGCGCCTTACCTGCTGCTGTTTGCTCCATGGCTGCCGGCCTCTATCTTGGCTGGGTTAATTTGCATATAGCTGCTCTGATTGGCTGGTGGGCATGGCTTTGGCTGGTGGGTGTGGTTTAGGCGTCCCAGAGAAATGGTCAATTTCAATATTACACTTTTATTAGAGTAGACTAGAAGCCCAGTGCACAAAAATTTGTGCACTCATGTAGGTCCCTCAGCCCAGCTTATGCTCTCTCACAGTCTGAGGAGGGCAAGACTCCTACCATCACCACTGTACTGGCAGCCATCAGTCTAGCTTGTCGCTGAGCAGAGCACTCCCTGTGGTCAGTGTGTGTCATAGTGACCAGTCATTCCCAGTTGTTCTGCTGTTAGGGTCAATTTGCATGTTAGCCTTTTATTATATAGGATTTATTATAAGTTATATAGACCATATGGAAAATAAAAACATGTTTTAAAATAATTTGCAGATACAGACATAGGATTTGAATTATGTAAGGGAATCTTAGAAGGTGTACGATCCAGTCCATTAACTTTATTAATAGAGATATTAAACAAGTTGCTAAAAGTCAGAGTTAACATTCCTGATGACAAATTTATACTTGTGTCATATGCAGCCTTTTTCCATGGTTGCATCATGAAATGTTGTGGAACTTCTCTTATACTCTTTTTTTAAAATGAATTTAAAAATATTTATTGTTGAAAATATTACATATGTCTCCCCTTCCCTCATCTTTGTCCTTTTCTAGTCTGCTGCCACCTCCACCCCTGACCCTTTCACAACCCTATTGTCTGTGTCCATGGGTTATGCATATAAGCTCTTTGGTTTATCTCTTATAAATCATCTACCCTCCCCCACCTTTCCTCTGAGATTCCACAGTGCATTCCATACTTCTATGGCTCTGAATCTATTTTGTTTGTTCATCAGTTTATTTTGTTCCTTAGATTACACATATGAGTGAGATTATGGGATTCTTGTCTTTCTCTGACTGGCTTATTTCACTTAGCATAATACTCTCCAGGTCTCTCCATGCTGTCTCAAAGGGTTTGCCATTTAGTAGTTTATACAAGAGGAAAAAGAAACAAACACAGCAGTATATTAGGGAAACCTCATGAAGACTGTCACTTTTGAGTGCCTAATTAGTTCATGTAACTGAGAAATGTGATATGGTCTTATAAATCAGAAGAAAAATTATAAGCTCAACAGTGAACTCAGAGAAGAACTTTAAGTGATAATTTACAAAGGAAGAAATTCAATCATATGAAAAAAATTAGTAATCAAATAAATATCAATTAAAGGAAGCATGGCCTATTACTTTGTCAAATAACATGTTGAAGCTTCATTAATTAGTTCATTAATTATTTCCATCCACAGTTGGTGAGGGTGCTATATGACAAACATTGCCCGGCATTGCTGGGGAAATGAAATATTAACAATGTCTGGAGGGTTGCTTTTTTTCAGCAAGCATCAAAATCCTTAAAAAGCAGCATGTTTTTGTCTAATCAAGTCTATTTATAGACATTTACATCAAATAATCATGGTTGTTTACAAAGAGATGGCAATAAGGTAATTAGGAAAAGTCAATGTTTAATAATAAACTTTAGTAACAAAAATATGGGCATCCATCTAATAAATTATAATATATATTTATGGATACACCTTAATACAACCATTGGGGTGGGGGTGCCTGCTCATGGGCAGGGTTGGCTCGGGGAATGGTCATTCGGTCATTCCACCATTCTGTCTATTTGCATATTTCCCTTTTATTATATAGGATATTTATGGATACAACTTAATGGAACTGGATTTTGTTTTAAAATGTCTTATTCCACAGTAGCCTGAGCTTGGTGTTTCTATTTACCACTTACCTCTTCATAACTCAATTACAGCTCCTCTGGAAGCTGGAATAGACAGATCCTGTCTGAATATAGCAACAGAGCAAATAGCATTTTGTAATTTGCTAATACAACTTTTCTCCCAGTTTACAAAATACGTCTCAAGAGTAGTGGGTAAAAGCAGCTATAGTTCAAGAGTGTGCTTTTTAAAGGCTTTATACACACCCAATACTTTTAATTTATGTAGTGCCACCTGGTATTAATTGATAAAAGTGAGGGGAGAAACCCCAGGGTAGTTAAAATTCCCAAGTAAGCAAAATGATACTCAATTAAGTTTTGTAATATATAGAGGTATTATGTTATAGTGATTAAACAATTAAACAAATTGCCTGTGTAGAAAATATACTTTAATTTATTAAATACTGGTCTCTAAAACTGATTGAGACTTCAAATGCTATGAAAATGCAGAAATTTTGTACCTTGTGAACTATATATGTTTACAAATGATGATGATTTCATAGTCTTATGTGCATGATTTCCTTAAAAAATCAATCCTTAACTGTGGTATCAGTCTGAAAAAAAAGTAGATCAATGTGAAAGAGAAATACTTATTTGGCATTGTGACAATAAAATAATTTAGGCAGTGTCTATTACATTTAATATAATTGAAATCTGAATTGTATTAAATAATTCACTTTAATGATGAAGTATTGATCACATTGTTCCTGTTATATGGAAATGGAGAGTTTATTTTTCTACTTATATAAACCATCTACACCTCTTTATTCTACACAACAATACTTTAGATTTAACATAAAAACAAGATTAGTGTGTGGTTATTTAAATTATGTTTCTAAATTGAACTTGATAAAAACATAAAAATATATTAAATGATTTTAAAATGATAAATATTTATGGAAGGCATTCTATTTTAGCTGAGTTAGTTGCACATTTGTAGGTATAAATGTGTCATCTTTTAAGCTTTTGCAATAATATAAGGATGAAGAATAAATATGAATGTTGTTGGTCAATTGATTAGTAAACATGTTTGGTTAGTTAATTAACTGCTAAAGAAAAAATTCTTATTTGATTTACCATACTCCTTGCAGTAAATACAAATTAACAAGCAATTCATACCTATATTTTTTGCCCCAAAGGATCTTTTTGAATGTTGCTTTTAGACAACAGAGATAATCTATGGACCCCTAGGGACGTATGCTTGTTGGCACATCCATTTTGACATTATATACAATTGATAAAATTCTCCTATGTTTTTAGCCAGCCCTTTCTTTTGTGAAAAAGACAGGGAGAAGGTGTGTGTGTGTGTGTGTGTGTGTGTGTGTGTGTGTGTGTGACATTTTTCTTGTGAAATCTTTTTCTTTCTTAATTTATTTCTTGTTGACACTATTGCAGATATTCCCTGTTCCTCCCCACCTTTGTCCACCTTCATCCAGTCCTTGTCCTGCTCCCCTGGCTCTCACCACACTGCTGTTTGTGTACATACACTATGCATATATGTTCTTTAGCTAATTTCTTCATCTTCCTTTTTTCGATCCAACCCATCCCACATCTGAGATCTGTCAGTCTGTTCCACCAGTCCTATTTTGTTCATCAGTTTTATTTTATTCATTAGATTCCACAGATAAGTGAGGTCATGTGGTCTTTTATTCTTTATTACAGCTGCATAGTATTCCATGATGTAAATGTACTACAGCTTTTTTATCCACTAATCTACTGAAGGACATTTGGGCTGTTTCCAGATCTTGGCTATTGTAAATAATGCTTCCATGAACATAGGGGTGCATATATTCTTTCTGATTGGTCTGTTTCAGAATTCTTAAAATATATACCCAGAAATGGGATCTCTGGCTCCAAAGGCAGTTCCACTTTTAACTTTTTGAGGGAACTCCATACTGTTTTCCATAATGGCTGCACCAGTCTGCATTTCCACCAGCAGTGTACTAGGGTTCCCTTTTCTCTGCATCCTTTCCAGCACTTTTTGTTTATTGATTTGTTGATGGTAGCTATTCTGACAGGTGTGAGGTGTTACCTCATTGTTGTTTTAATTTTCATCTCTCTGATGATTAGTGACTTAGAGCATGTTTTCATATGTCTCTTTGGCCATCTGTATGTCCACTTGGGATAGGTGTCCATTTAGGTCCTTTGTTCACTTTTTAGTTGGATTGTTTGTCTTCCTTTTGTTAAGTTGTATGAGTTCCTTATATATTTTGGAGATTAACCCTTTATCAGATGAATCATTGGCAAGTATGATCTCCCATGAAGTGGGTTCCCTTTTAATTTTGTTTATGGTTTCTTTTGCTGTGAAGAAGGGTTTTAGCTTGATGTAGTCCTATTTGTTTATTTTATCCTGTTTCCCTTGCCCTTGGAGACATTTCAGCAAATTATTTCTCAGAGATATCTGAGATTTTATGGTCTATGTTTTCTTCAAAGATGTTTATGGTTTCAGGACTTACATTTAAGTTCCTTATCCATTTTATCAACTTACACTTTTTCTTTGTATACATTTATTCCTGTGTGGTGACCTAGTTTCATTTTTTTGCATGTGCCTGTCCAGTTTTCCCAACACCATTTATTATAGAAACTGTCTTTACTCCATTGTATGCTTTTGCCTCCTTTATCAAATATTAATTGACCATAAAGACATAGGTTATTTTCTGGGCTCTCTGTTCTGTTCCATTGATCTATGTGCCTGTTCTTATGCCAGTACCAGGCTGTTTTGACTACAGTGGCTTGGTAGTATAGCTTGATATCTGGTATTGTGATCCTTACAACTTTGTTCTTTCTCAACATTGCTGAGTTGAAAATATCCTAAATTGAAAATGTATTGAATACATCTAACCTACTGAACATCATAGCTTAGCCTAGCCTACCTTAAACATACTCAGAATACACTATTAAAAACAATGTCATTTTAGGAATATTCTAAGAATATTTGATAAAGATTTTGAAGTCCCTTGAAGGGACAAATTTAGAAGTACATCAATTTGATTATTCTGTTTGACTACTTTAGTTGTCAAAGCCAGATAGATACATATGTTAAACATATCTCACGCTAAAAGTTGGCCTTGTGAAATGGATTAAAATTTACCAGACTGCATAGGTAAACGTTATGGGGTTAGGAGTGTGGAAAGAAAAAGATAAACATTAATTTTGTAGATTCAACAAGGCAAGTCCTTATATTGCCTAATCCCTATTAAGACAAATGTACCACAATGGCATGCCTATGGATACTTCCTTATTCTTCATAGAATTTTAGGATCAGAAACCTGTCATTCCACAGTGCCATTAGGACACCAGGCTATCAAGATAATATAGTTCTCTTTCTGATTATAATATATTCGAATTAATAGAAAACCTGGGTCCTGGTAATGAATCTTTGAACCTATCTTCTAATCTTAAATGCATGTACACTGACCTTCTGATTCTCCCCTAATTGATTTAAAAACAAGATGTTGAGTTCAGAACCAGAAGTTAATTTAAATTTATGACATGAAATAAGGACTAGGCTAGGGAGCCATCTCTTTCTTCCTTGTTTCTTCTTTAAGCAAAAACAAAAAGGCTATTCACCTCCGGAACATAAATTGTTATATTCATTGAGTCTGCAACATAAGGATTTTATGAGAACTCAGATAATCAGCTACAGATAATTATTTACCTGTTACAAACAATGGAAACAATAGTATAGAATGTACGTATTAGTGGTTATAAACTAAATATGCCATGTTCACAGACCGTACTTCCTTCACTTGATGAATTTGTCATTTGGAAAGAAACGATATAATGAGTGTCATGTAGAATTGATGTCACAAAGGCAAAGGTTTCTAAAAATGAATCAAAAGTTGTTTTAGTTAAGAAAAAACTGCAACCACAGATGCTGGAAATAAATTTCATACTCAAAATTCCAAATAATACTATTTGAATAGAGTTTGCAAGGATTGCTTTCACTTCAGAAGGATTTAAAATTCCCTTTCTTTAGGGGATAAAGATAAAGTATTTATTCACCTCTTACTGTTTAAAAATTTTATCTTTATTGTTGAAAGCATTACAGATGCCCCCTTTGTTTTTTTCCCCATTGACCCCGTCCACCCTGCACCCATCCCCCCACAGGTCTTTACCAGACTGCTGTTTATGTCTATGGGTTATGCATACATGCATCTAAGCCCTTTGGTTGATCTCTCCCACCCACCCACCTACCCTTGCCTCCCCTCAGAAATTCATCAGTCAATGAGCCAGTCAGAGAAAGACAAGTATCACATGATCTCACTCATATGTGGAATCTACTGAACAAAATAAACTGATGAACAAAATAGATCCAGAGACATACTAGTAGAAGCATGAAACAGACTAATCACCATTTACTTTTGTTTGAAAT
This sequence comes from Murina feae, assembly GCA_004026665.1. Classification (NCBI taxonomy): domain Eukaryota; kingdom Metazoa; phylum Chordata; class Mammalia; order Chiroptera; family Vespertilionidae; genus Murina; species Murina feae. Next base: position 20,009 of record PVJC01006878.1, on the reverse strand, counting down.
CAATGCGTAATAATGCTGTATGATATGGAAAGGTAGTGAAGAGGAAAAATATGCCCAAATCAGTACAAACTGGCACTATCACCAATAGAAGACAGATGCAGTGCAAATTATTTTTATTATTAAAAAATAGAAAGTAAGGTTCAAATTAAGAGTCAGTCTGTGGGAAACTGCCACAAATCGACGTTTGAAGAAATCATTAGTTTTTAAGGATACCAGTTGTCTCCTTAATATCTGGTAGTGATGTATCAGCTACTTACTTTAGTAAGTCACAAGGCCTTTCAATGTCTATTAATTGAAAATTATAACATTTGATTTTAAAATACAATTGACCAAAACTTTGGTTATTTTACTTTTTCTTTGTATACAGAAGAATTTTCCACAAGTCACAGATTTTAGTAATGATCTGGAATTTTAAATGTGTACATGTGTTTCTGAAAGAAAGAAAAAAGATGAACCTTCCATTGTTTAAAATATAACATCTGGATAAATCATAGCAATGTAAATGACAACAAATTCCTAACCATCTCAATACCAAAAATAATTTTTGTGATCCTGCTTATTTTACCTTTTATCCGGATATTTGGAATATGATCAAAATAAACTCTTGGTTTCTCTGTTGCAAATTAACAGAAGGTTTCACCATAGGTGAGGAGTTAAGGTCATAGTGTGAACAACAAACATGCTTTCCAAAAGTTGAAGATGTTGAATAACAGTTTGTTCTGATTTGCAGTGACTCAAGAGAATAGGACAACAATAAAAGGGCAAAGATCCCTAGCCAGTTTGGCTCAGTGGATAGAGCCTCAGTCCGTGGATTGAAGGGTCCTGGGTTGGATTCCAGTCAAGGGCATGTAACTCAACTGCAGGCTTTATCCCTGTCCCTGATTGGGGTGTATTTGGGAAGCAGCCAATCCATATGTGTCTCTCACATCGATGTTTCTCTCTCTGTGTCTTTCTCCATTCCACTTTCTCTAAAAATTAATGGAAAAATCTCCTCAAATGAGGATTAATAACAACAACAAAAGGAAGCAAAGAGCCTAGTGAAATAAATAATTAAATTATCAATTAAATATTACAAGGCAGTTATATTGGAAGGATTCATAAAGCCCTCAAATATATCATTTTCCTAAATTACAAAACCTTTCTCTCCTACTTTTAAAAGATCATGGAAGATTTTGTTTTCATTTTAATAAATTGAGAGAAAAACATTACTCACCTCAGATTACTTATTTATTAAAATCCCTGGTAAGCCTGGCCAGTGTGGCTCAGTTGGTTGAGTGTTGTCTCATGCATGGAAGGTCACTGGTTCAATTCCTATACAATAAATACCATACTCATTTATTTTCCAAATAATCACATACTCATTTATTTTACTTTGCTTACATGAGATATTCCACAGTGATCTCTATGTAGGAGATTTCTCTTAGGCATATGGGTTTCATTCATAATATATTATAAACTTGCTTTTGTGGGAGAAATGGTTATTTTAACATTCTGTTTCACACAAATGAGCAACTTTCTGGTAGACAGTGTCACTAGAGTTTTGTTTGCTTATTTGTGAATTAGTCACACTAGGTGGAATCATTTTTGAGATTTTTCAGATTCAGATCCTGAGTATCTGATTAAAGAAACAAAGAGATTTATCAGTTCATGGAACAAAAAAATAATTAAAAATGGTAACAATCAAGGCAATTTACAAAGGATATTAATTTTTATTTTTAATATGTTTTATTGATTTTTGAGAGAGAGAGAGAAACATCAATGTGAGAGTGAAACATCAATTGGCTGCCTTCTACATGCCCCCTACCAGGGATTAAACCCGAAACCTGGGCATGTGCCCTGACTAGGAATTGAACCAGTGATCTTCCACGCACGAGACAACACTCAACCAACCAAGCCACAAGCCGGACAGGCTTACCAGGGATTTTAATTCTGAAGTCTGGCATTTAACATGCAGTCCTTACAAAATATAATTTTGAAAGTACATTGAATGTCCCTGGATATGCACTACACAAGGACTATGTACAACATTTCCATTTTTTCTTTTTACATTATTAGCTCTTACTCTACTCAGCAAAGTGTTTGTTGGCTTCACTGAATGAAAACCATTAAACAGAAAGGAGAAAAGAAAAAAAAACACAATCAAACATCTGTTTAAACTCCAGAACAAAATATGAGTTCTTACCAATACAGTGCCGGGGACTATTGCTATAATTTTTCTAAATGGAGAGGCCTTATAATGTGTTTAGGGGTGTGTATATGCAAATATATAGATTTGGGTTAAGGTGAAAAGGTAAATCAGACATATTAATATGTGATTGCAGGAACTAAGAATATTGAAAGTTATACTGAATGTGAACAAAGATCAACAAGATGGTCATATTTGAAAAAGAAATGAAGAGCCTAAAAAACATACCAAAGTGAATCGCTAAGAAGCAGGCAGAAAATACTTGGAACAGTATTATGTGTATATATACTTTTATTCTTTGTGAATTTGTTGATGTTGCAGGTAGAGAAAATATTGACTTAAAATCTATTGTCTTACATTTAGGTTTATTCAAGAATCACAACTAAGATTAATTTTCACTGCAGAAAGAGCTTTTCAGCGGTAGTAGTTTCCCATTGCTTCTGTAACAAATTACCACAGACTTAGTGACTTAACACATGATTTATTGTCTTCCAATTCTCTAGGTCAGAAGTGTATTGGGCTAAAATAAAAGTGTCAGCTGGTCAATGTTCCTTCTGGCGGATCTATGTGTTATCAGAGGGGAGTGTGCCTTATCTCCCCTAGTTGGTGCTGGAGGTGGGGTTCTTGGGATACCACTGGAATAAGCATTCCTGGAGGCCCCCACGGGAAGATGAGATACGATAGAAAGCTTTATTTCTGTGGAATTACACGCCTGGGTTTCCAACATCCCATTTCCCTTAGCCCAGTCATAGAAGAACTGTAGTTGGGGTTTCAACAGAGCTAGAAGCAGAGCCAACGTCAAGAGTTGCCTTTCCATGTTGGAGTTGGGTTTAGTCTAGTATGAGGCTAGTTTAGCTTGTGTTCTGCGCTGCAGTCCATTTCATGTGGGTTCCGCATGGCTGTGGCCCATAACGGCGAATACAAGGAAACCAAGAGTCACAAGAGGAACCAAGAGACTGAATTCCTTTGTTTAAGGGATTATGTATCCCCAAATTTGATGTGATTATAGTGGCTGTGCCAATTCTTGTCAATGATCTCTGTTCCCAGGTGATTGACAGTAAGCACCTTCCCCAAATTTACTGGACATGTGTCTATCTCCCCTTTCTTGGACCCCTGGGGAGAGTGAAACTATAGCTTCCTAGTGAAGCTGCCCAAATGGCATGGCATTCCTATAATATATGGCCTTTATTTTGCTCCTTTTTTATTATTAGTAACTACTTAATTACAGTGGTATCATAGGGATCTAGGATCTGTTACCTTGCCTTCTCTATTTCTGAGAGGCCATTTTGGTTCCCTGGTTCATTGCTCTGTCACCATCTTCAAAGCTACTTGTGTAGCATCTTTTCTTTTCTCTGATCTCTCCTTCCATATTCACATCTTTTTCTATGATTCTGACCTTCCTTTATCTCTTAACTTAATCATATCTGCAAAGTCCCCTTTGCCATATAAGGTAAAATAGTCATAAATTTCAACTATGGGGGGTAAGGGGGGGTCAAACAATCTACAAACATCTTTATACCCCTTTTATTCTCTCACTAGAGGCCTGGTGCATGAATTTGTGCATGGGTGGGGTCCCTTGGACTGGCTGGCAATCGGGTCCCATTGGTGCCTTCTTACCCAGTCCTGATTGGGGCTAATGGTGGCCGGCCAGCAGGGTGGAGGGACTATGGGAGATTGACCAGCCACAGGAGGTTGGCTTTGAGAGTGCACTGACCACCAGACAACAGGTCCTGCACTGAGCATCTGCCCCCTGGTGGTCAGTGTGTTTCATAGCTACCAGCCAGTCATCCAGTAGTCCAGTTGTCTGGTTATAATGGTCGCTTAGGCATATAAATATATTTCTGAAAGTAGTTACCATGGATGGGATTTTATACTTAAACTAAATCAAATGCTTTCTTTGCTTTAGCACAACTGAAAAGTTACTGCATGCTCATATGGATTCCACAGAGAATTTAGTAATATAGTCCAATTTTTACTTCTCATTTACCAAGGAGAGAACATGCTATGTTAAACAAATTGCAATTTTGTTTTGTGAAACATATTCTGAAAACTGTTGAAAAACATGAATGGAAAAAACAACAACTACCCAATATATTTTTAAACACTTAAATGTAGATGGCATTAAAGTATACAAAATAATATATTTGAAAGTATTTCAAGGTTTAGGAAAAATTTTCCTCTTATGTATCTGTAGTAAAGTGATTTTTACCTGAAGGAAGGTTAATCCAAGAAGACTGAAATACCTTTAACTGAGAAAAAAAAAGTGCTCCATCTACAGGTTTCCATGGTTTCAGTTTAGCAAAAAAGGAAAAGAAATGGGAAGGTCACAATAAGTTCTGAATATATATATATATATATATATATATATATAATTTTTTTGCAAAAAGAAATAATATCAATGAAGTGCAAAATCCTAACAAGATTTAGAACAATACAGGGACTTTGAAAATTACAAAACTATTAGTCAATACTATATTAAGCTGATTTATTACCCTCTAGTACTACAGTGTTTTAGCTGTTGATGGGGATCCATTTAAGAAATAAGATTATGACTCCTTTCTTGAGGTGTTCACACTATAGTCTCAGAAAATAAAAAGTAAATTAGACAATAAATCATTGTTCATATTACTTTTAAACAAGAGGTGGATATTCAGGTTGAAAAATTTTCCCTCTCCCCTGTATCAAAATTTGGTACAGTTTCTTTCAGTCAAATGATGCAGAAGATTAGATTAAAGAACAAAACAGAATTTATTAGAATGACTATCTCCCAATATTATCAATCAGTAGCCTAAAAACACTTTCTGAGGTCTACGAATCTCTGCACCCCTTGCGACCCTAAACTCTATAGAAGATCAAGCATTGTGCTTTGTTCAAAGAGGCTGTGTTGTACAGACACAGCTTTTCCTTGCTTAACATACAATAAACTCAACTTTGTTGTTTCAGATACTGACTGGGGGCCTCTTCCTTCAATACTATAATAGCCACTACCTTCCACACACACCACTATCATCTCATCCACCCAACCCTCTCACTGAGGACCTGGAGTGTGTAGTGTGTGGGCATGCACCCCTGCCTCCCCCCCACACATGTGGTCAAAAACAAATTTAAAATTAGCCATGAAAATTGTTATTTTTCCCAGTTTAGGTTTTGTTTTTGCTATGTGCAAATCAATCTAGTTTGAGTAAAATGTCTATCTTCTTATTTCTCTCCCATTTCCTTGATTCTCTGTAGTAAAGAGCCCAGGCATTTAATTGCATTTTATTTCCATGGGAAGAACGTGAACCTTGCATTCACCAAGTGTATGGGAGTGTGCATGATTTGTTCTGCTGGCAGTAGGGAAGAAGAGAAATTCAGTTTCAATGATCATCCTGTGCATTCTCTCTTGTCACAAATGCACAGCGCCTGGTCTGTTCTTGTTTTTGGACTGGTGACCACGTTTCACAAAGAGGTTCCAGGTCTGACATTCAGAAGCATTGAAAACAACTGTTTGTTATCTACACTGCAGCCCCTTTGCCTACCTTTCAGTCCACTGGCCCTCCAGCACTTCGGAGTCTTCTCACTAGGGGACTTCTCACACAGCCAGGCGGCGGGAAACCAAGGTAGCCTCACAGGCAAGCTGCTTCAGGCTCATCTGTTTAGCTGTCCTTCTGGCCACCACTGTGCTGTCACTAGAAGATTGTTGGCTTTAGTCTGGAGAGAGGCTTGTCGGATATGTCCAGGCTTTCAGATTCCTGGAAGTTCTTTACCCACGGAATGATACCTCTTGTGCCTGATGGTCTCAAGATCTCCCATAGTGCCCTGGTTTCAGCCCAGTTGTAACTAGATCAAAGAAACTATTTCCTGCTCTTTTCCATTTCTCACAAACCACTGAATATGAAGGACACTTCATCTTTTATATCATGGATTTTATATCACTTCTTTTCCATCATAGGTTTCCCCAGATGGTATCTTTCTTCTGCCCCATAAGCTCAGGTACAAGGGTTATGTTTTCTAAAGTAGATGTTTTCTCTATCATCTAGTCATCCAAGTCCATTTCTAAATATGTTAATGGGACAGAAAGAAACTTAGAAAATTCTTTTCTCCCTTGATAAAACATGGTTTTTAGGATTCTTATCATGCTTTTATCTCAGAGAAAGTCTATTTTGGCTTCTAAAAGCTGAGTATTGATCCTCCATTTCTCTTTGTATTCCTGTTCCAACAATCCCAATTTTTCCCAAGTTAAATGAATGAATCGGGGAAGGCATAAGCACAGGAATATGAAAGCTAAATGAAACTGTATGTATTTGCGTGTCATTGTTTTCCATTACAGTTTACATTCAGTATTATTTTGTATCAGTTTCTGATGTACAGCTTAGTGATAAGACAATCATATACTTTGCAAAGTGGTCCCGCCAATATTTCCATTACCCACCTACTCCATACATAGTTATTACAATCAGATGAAGAATTTCCAATGCAGCTTGTCCTGGATGCAGCCTATGAGAAGAAATCAAAGCAAAACCAAACCAAACAAATAAAACAGAGGTGGGAGTGTTGCTGGAGGGATGGAATGGTGGGATTCCTCTGTCACTAGTGGGAGTGGGTGACTCTTATGATACCTTTAGAAAGGGAACTTTCTAAGACTCACAGGGAAAATGAATGGTTTCTATTTGTATGGTTTTACTTCTCAGTTTGCAAAATCCCATTGTCTTGAAACCAGTCCTGCAAAATATGCAGCCAGGGCTCTGGGAAGCCCAAAGCAGAGCCAGTGTTCAGGTGGACCTGGGTTGCCATGTAGTATCAGGCTACACTCAGTCCATCAGTCCATTGTGTGGATCCCACATGGATATGAGCCACGTAGGCAAATGCAGGGGAGCACACCCCTTGCAACAGGAGTCTCAGGAGCATAGGCAAGCAGGAGAGGCAAGAGAGCGAACTCCCTTTGTTCGGGAGTTTAAATATCAAATCTTCCTGTGCTTGCAGTGGCCAGGCCAATTCTGGCCAGTGACCTGCAGGTGTGACATGTCAACCAGACCTTACTGGGCATGCGTGTATTGCCAGTCCCTTCCACCAGCCATCTGTGGGAAACAGACGTGGAAAATGTTAACTGCAACTTTCTGGCAAAGATGAATAAATGGCATACCTATATCATCTAGTCTCCCCTTAATTCCTTTCCTGTTAAACAACAACCAGGTTGTTATAATGGTGTAAGGGGGATATAGAAAAAGTGAAGTCCAAAGGAGGCCAAAGAATAATTGTTACATCATTCCTACTACCAGTTACCTTCAACCTAAGAAACAATGTTAGGATAGAAGAATGTCATTCCTTGGGACATTGAAGATAGACTGAAGCCTGGAATATAGGAAACACTGTAAGTCTGTTACTGTATTTTTTGTTGTTTTTGCTATTGTTGTTATTGTTACTGTTTTCAAAGATTATTGCAACAAGGAAATAAGATGAAGAGCAAATTTTCACATCTCTTTTTGGTTTTGGTTTTGTCTGCATCCCCCACCTATTGAGTGAAAAGAGCACTTTTTAAAAAGTGCCTGTTGACTATTTAAGCCAGTTTGATAATGGAGTGAGGGCATATGAATAATTTCAAAAAAGATTTTGGTAAATTACTCAAGATAGTTTAAAAGACATTCAAAGGGAGATGGTGTACTAGAAAGAGTGGCACATCCCTGACTTGGAGTACTGAAAGGGGACCATCCTGAGGCCACAGAGTTTGTGATTGAGTGTGAACTGTGATCTCAGGTTCTTCTTTCAGACTAACCTTTTTTTGTTTGGCAGATGTACACACACACACACACACACACACACGTATGCTATTTAGTATACAAAGAAAACCTTTTTATTTTTATTTTTTATTTTTTTAAAATGTATTTTATTGATTTTTTACAGAGAGGAAGGGAGAGGAATAGAGAGTTAGAAACATCGATGAGAGAGAAATATCAATCAGCTGCCTCCTGCACACCCCCTACTGGGGATGTGCCCGCAACCAAGGTACATGCCCTTGACCGGAATTGAACCTGGGACCTTTCAATCCACAGGCCGGCACTCTATCCACTGAGCCAAACCAGTTAGGGCCAAAGAAAACCTTTCTAAAAGCCCTTGATACAGCCAAACATAGTAGGGTAGAAAAAAGATAACAAGATGACCTTGCATTATGAAGTTAAGATAGCTTGTGTTTGAGTGGTATCTCTCCCCCTTTATTATTATTATTTTACTAGAATCCCGGTGCACAAAATTCGTGCATGGGGGGGGGGTCCCTTAGCCTGGCATGCATCCTCTTGTAATCCAGGACCTTTCAGGAGATGTCTGACTGCTGGTTTAGGCCTGATCTGCAGGGATCCCAGCAGTTGGACATCCCTGTCAATCTGGGACTGCTGCCTCCTAACTGCTCACCTGCCTGCCTTTCTCATCACTCCTAACCACTCGCCTGCCTGCCTGATGTCCCCTAACTGCCTCTGCCTTCCTGCCTGGCCACCCCAAACCACTCGCCTGCCTGCCTCATTGCTTCTAATCACTCCCTGGGGGGTGGGGCTAGCCTGGGCGAGGGGCCATGGTGTTCTGCACTTTCCAACCAGGAATGTTGTAATAGACAGTCTCCCAAAATTTGAACTAGAAAACCTAAAAGTAGAATGCTGAGATTTAAGGCATCAGGTGTTATTAGCAAAATTTCTATCCCAATTAAACTCTAATTCTGAGCTCTCAACAGTCTGGACAAACTGCCCTTCACTATCTCCAAAGTTTCTTATTCGTCACTATCCCATTTTCCTTTGCTTCAAACCAAAGTAACAAACGAAACCCTTAATTCTGATCTTCCTCGCACAAGGGTACAGCAAACCTCAATTGAAATAATTTCCTGCCAGAAGTCAAAAAGTAAATTTCTTATATAATGTGTGAAACAAAAAAAATATTTCTAAAGAGATGACTAATATTTTATTTCAGGAAATCCTTATTTATAAATAACAAAATTTAATATCCGTTCATACAATTCTCAAATATATCTTGAGATATATTCCACAGGGATGACATTTTAATAAAATATATTATTTGTTATCTCCTGACATTTATTTTATTCACTTTTTTTGTTTCCTACACAATCATTCAGATCCAAACTAAGTCACCATAATTTAAGACAATGTCAAGGTCTCCCCATTCTTTGTTCTGTCTGCTTAAGACCTAGTGCCCAACAACCTTGGAAAACCAGCAGGGTTTAAGGCGAAATCTATAGATCTTGACAGTGACTAATCAATGTGATATCTAAGAAGTAGATGGCTGTCTTGCTCAAAGTCATTTTTTTCTTACTTCTGAAGTGCAAGACACTTCCATTCACCGCTATAATCAATAGTCTTTGTAAGTGATGCAACCATGGGCACTTGTAGCAGATACAAATGAGCCAATTCAGTTATGTAATTTATGTGGAATGCTATAAGCTCATTTCCAAATGTCCTTAAATGCTACCACCATCACCACCAAAACCTAATGAAAGGAAGTGTGAAAAAAACATTAGAAAACGTTTTTAAAAATTGCAATAAACTCTGCTTCTTTGTATTATAATTGATTCACTTAACTGCAAAAATGATCCTGTTGGATGAAAGTTTATACTTTTGATACATAGAATAATAGAAGAAAGTCCTCTTGATTTGAAGGGGCTGTTAGTTGAGGTCACAGAGGAAAGAGCCTAGAGGCTTGGTTTGAGGATATGGGAATAAGTGCACTGTTGTTTTGAGGTGGCTTTTGTTTCATTGCTAAGAAACATTTTGCTTCCTCTGATATTGTTCAGTAGATATTCTCTCTTTAAAAATGATCTGGTTTCTTAAAGTATAATGACATTCTTTGTCCTAGCAAATTTATAAATTTATATTTTTTCAAGATCTGTTTAAAAGAAATAAGATTAGAAGATATAGTTTATTAAAATTATTCCCATGTTTTTATAATTATTTGAATTGATTACCCATATACAATTAAAGGAGTTGCTAATGTTTTTTATTCATTAATATATAAAACTGCTGACAAGCTTGGTAGGTCTCCACATGGCTAACATGTTCTAGCCTATGCATTTGTATGTTCATCCACTCATTCATAATTGTGTGTTACATTCTTGGACTAATATATACAGGCATTATAGACAAAATTTCTGTGGGAGGAAAGGTATATAAACCTAAACATATTCATATATGGGAAGTGTGTACACAAGATGAGGAAGGATCACAGAGTAGCAAGACCTAATGAGTAGCAAGACATAATGTTTGAGCGAAAATAGAAAAATTACAGTATGAATCTTAAGTGAGATGACACAGACCAAAGGATAAAGAACCAGAGGGATTTAAAAGAAGATTAGTATTCTGGAGGGAATAAGAGTCCAAGTACAAAGGTATATTTGACAGGAGGTCCTCATTTTGCATTATTTATGGGATTAACACAATTATGACTTTACAGCTAATGTCAACCCCCAATCCATTCTTCCAAAAGCTAATAAAATAATATTTTAAAAGGCAAATCTTATAATATCACTACCATAGTTATAAACTTGCAATAGCTTACAATAGGCATTAGGACGAAATACAGTCTTTATAAGTCTTTTTATACTTTTGACCCATGTTCTATTAAGTGACTCATTTTGTAGACAACTTTTATAGACTTAAATTTCATTCAATGATGTTAACTTATATTGGCAGACTTCTATGAAATATTTCTTTAAACTCAATAGCTTCATTTACTGTAGGAATGTTAAACTCAAATATTTCTATAAATCTAACAGCTGTATTTACTAGATGAATTTTGACAATATTGTACATTCCATTACATGCTATTCTTTCTTTGAAAACTCTTGAAAGAAATATTTATCTGATCTCAAGGTTAAAAATAGCTGTTTCTTCAGAGAAACTGACTTATTCTTATGTACATTCTGAACCATGTAACTATTACTTTGCCTCTTTGATTGGCCTAATGAAATACTTATAATCCAGAATATATTAGCCTCCATTAGGAAGTGTTTAGGATATTAAGGCATTTTGTTAAAACTAATCTTACTATTTGCCTTTATCTTATTTCTCCATTTAATTTCTCTTGACCTCATTTATTCTCATTTATTTTGTTTTACTTCATATTGGTATAGCATAAGAGTCTTTGAAATTGACATTAAATCTCCTCAAACAAGATATTACTTGAGAAAATGGGAGGAAGAGAAGGGTGGTAGAGAGAGAAAGAAAAGTAGACAGTTCTCCCAATGTTACAGCTTTTAATGGATACAAGTAAAAGGGGGGGAAAAGCTATTGCTCTGTGGTCTACTTATACATGTATATACGAGGCTTCTCTCAGCTTCTGAAATATATCTTTTATGAAACAAATTTTAAAAAGCATAGAGACATTTGGAATTGGCAAATTAGCTGAAGGAGCGGTTTGTTCAAAATTTCGGGAGGGGAAGAGGAGAGGGATATGAATCCCTTATTCTCATTCCAGATGATCCTATAGTTGCTCTCACTGCCAAGATCCAGGGAAGATCATATAATCTGGGCCTAGCCAATTAGAATGTCCCAACCCCCAAGCAAAATAAGTGACTTGGAAATAGACTCTGGACCCACAGCTAGGCAGTCAGAGCTCTTTATGAGACTTTTGATGGGACTTGCATTATAGATATCAAGAATGAGGGAAGCCTGCCCTAGCCCATTTGGCTCAGTGGACAGAGTGTCAGCCTATGGACTGAAGAGTCCTGGCTTTGATTCCAGTCAAGGGCACGTACCTGGTTGCAAGCTCGATCCCTAGGCACGTTAGGGAGGCAACCAATCAATGCATGGCTCTCACAATGCTATTTCTGTCTCTTCTCCCTCCCTTCCATTCTCTGTGGAAGTTGCATCAAAATTGATACATGAAAGCAGAGAGGAGATAAGTCTTGGGTGACTGCATAACAAAGAGGGCTTTATGAGCTTTTAATGAAGGCAATTTAAATAATTAATTATTTTTCAATGTAATATATTTAAAGAACATAAAGAAGGTAGAAACAGAGTTAGGAACAAGTCGGGAAGTTTTTAGAGTAACTCAGGTGAGAAAGAGTAATGAGGATATTGATAATAAATGCTAACATTTCTTGAGCACATATTTAGTTTGAACCACCATATAGTTGCTAATATGCAACTCTCTGATTTACAAAAAATGACAATTTTGTGTGGTTCAGCCTATATATTAGGTATTACACTAAGCACTTGATATTTAAAAGCAATTTCATTTAATATTATAAAACCATATGATGAGATTCTTGTTCATATTTTTGCAGTGAGTAAATAATCTTCCCAGAGAAACATGGCTGGTAAGAGGGTGAATAAGTCAAGTCCCAGCAAGAAGCAGGTGGTACATTCAGACAGAATAATATGAGGAAATACTAATACAGATACTATGTACAGAGGCTTTGATAAAGTTTAGGGAAACCAAAAGAGACAGTGCAGTAATGTAGGAATAGCACCAGGCATCAGCTGTTACCACTTCAAGGCCTGATGGGGCAAGTATAGTATTACCCAGAGAAGTAGCTATGTAAAAGATTATCTGACAGGATCTGTGGCCTTTGGTAGAGACATGAAGCTAATCTGTGGAGACTCAGTAAAGAGAGAAATGAGCTAATAAATACCCCAGAGTTGACTCTCTACACAGCACCAGTCTCTGTCCTGAGCTTCCCCATTAGAGGAACCCAACCTGAAGTCAGAGGGCAATGAAGCCTGCAGATATAGTCGATAAAGGTTCATCTTACAAGGCACAGCTTCATTTTTCTTCTAAAACACGGAAAGTGGGGGTAGTCCTGGAAGAGATAGGGAAACAGGAGATATCCAGGATTGTCTTGGAGTGAGGTACTGAATTGAGCTCTTGATAAAAAGTACAATTCAACATATTCTTTGTTCGGCTGAAGTAAAGTAGTGGAAATACATATTGTGAAGATTAAACAAACAGGAAAACTAGTAGAGGAGTAATGTGCAAAAACTGATAGGGGATGAGAAAAAGAAGGAATCTAGGGTGAGTGTAAGCCTTTGGTTTGGGTGATTGGGTAAATAGTGATGGCACTGAGTGAAATAAGGACCTAGAGAGTATTATGCTAAGTGAAATAAACCAGTTAGAAAAAGATAAATACCATATTATTTCATTTATATATGGAATCTAGTGATCAAAACTAACAGAGTGAAGACAGTCTCATGGATACAGAGAACAGACTGGCAACTGTCAAGGGGAGAGGGTTGGGAGCCTGGTGAGAAGGGCAAAGAGATTAAGCAAAGAAAAAATAAAGACTCATGAACACAGACAACACAAATACTCATGGTGACAGTTAGAGGCAAAGGAGGATGGGGGCATCTAAAAAGGATAAAGGAGGAAAAGTGGTGTTGGAAGAAGACTTGACTTGAGATGGTAAACACACACGATACAACGTACAGATGATGTATTACAGAATTGTGTACTTGAAACCTATATAATTTTATTAACCAGTGTAACCCCAATAAATTCATTTTATAAAAAGGACAAATAGAAGGAGACACAAAAGTTCAATTTAGAGAATGTTCAGTTGTAGTATCTATGGATCATACTGCCTAGTGGATGGATGGATAGATGATAGATAGAAAGATAGATAGATAGATAGATAGATAGATAGATAGATAGATAGATAGGAAATTTTTGAGAAAGTTTTCAGTTTTGAATTAAGGATTAAAATTTGGAAGTCATCAGCTTATAGTTTTGGTAGTTGAGATTTGGGATTTTATTGCAGTTACTGTGGTAAGTATATAGACCAATAAATATACTGTATAAAGAAGCAAGACAGAAAAACTAGGCTGCATGGATTCATAGGGGCCAAATTAAGGAAGAGGATCCACTAAAAATCATTATTCAACTGGATAGTTTTAAATAAATAAACAGGATAAATAGTATTGTAAAGGATGAGAGGAGAGAATTATTAAATGATGGTTCACTTTTCTTCTAATGCTATAAAAATATGGAAACATCTATAGTAAATAGAATTAGTTAAAATAATGCACATGCATCTACTACAAACACTTAATTGGAACTTGCATGCTCTTTGATCCTGCTACCCTAATGGTGAGGTGAAGAATTTAAACCAACATGCAGCCCAGCTAGCATGGCTCAGTGTTTCACTGTTGACCTATGAACCATGAGGTCACAGTTCAATTCCAAGTCTGGGCACAAGCCTGGGTTGCAAGCTCAATTCGCAGTGAGGGACGTGCAGGAATCAGCAATAAATGTTTCTCTCTCATCATTGATGTTCCCATCTCTCTCTCCCGCTCCCTTCCTCTCTGAAATCTATCTATCATCCATCTATCTATCTATCTATCTATCTATCTATCTATCTATCTATCATCTAATCTATCTATCTATCATCTATATGCTGGATATATATATAAAAGCCTAAGCGAGTGAACAACTGAACGACCAGTTGACCGGTTGCTATGACATGCACTAACCACCGGGGGACAGACACTCTGTGCAGAGTGGTGGCGGCAGCAGGTATAGTGGGGCTGGGATGAGTGGGAGCAGCACGGTGCCTGGCCTGGGCTCCGGCTTCTCCCTGGCTGCCTGCCACTTGGCTCACTACTACATCCCTCGGGGGATGTCAGACTGCCAGTTTCAGCCCAATCCCTGCAGGGGCCCCGGATTCGACAGAGTGCAGGCCAGGCTGAAGCACACCACCGGTGCATGAATCTGTGTACTGGGCCTCTAATATATATATCAACATGCAGGGGTCAGGTATGACAAACTGACAAGGGAAGTTAGCAATACCCATGAGACAAACAAGGAAGGATATCAAAACTAAATGTCCAGGGATAAGCCGTGGTCAGAACTGGGAAGAGCAGTATATCCACATAAAATTCAGTAAATAAGAAAAGCTGTATAATGTGAAGATAATTTGGTAAATTCCTTAAATATTTATAAAGTGAACATTATGTATTCTCTTGACTTAATTTTCCTCCTTAAAGGATGAATATTAGAATAAGCAGAAGAGCTAGATATTAAACTACTAGAGGCCTGATGCACAAAATTCATGCAAGGGACTTGGCCCTTGTAGCCCCAGCTTTGTCCAGAAGGTCATTCTGCTGTCTGGTCTAATTAGCATATTAGCTCTTTATTATATAGGATAATTTCCCTACTAACTTTTAAAAGTTTATGTCTTACTATACAATATATAATATTTTATTGATTAAATTGAAGCATTATATTTTGAAATGATATTATAGAGGTGAACTTAGAATAGGGACATTCTCTAAGGAAATTAGTTTTGAACTGATATGACAAAAATTAAAATACATAATAAAATGCTATTTCAGGGTTTCTATGCATGGCATATAATAAAAATACAAACACAAGTGTTATTGTATATTAAATGTGCTTTTGGACTAGATTCCAGAGAGTGATAGTTAATGCTTATTATTACTGATGAAAAATACTCTTATTTTTCCAACTGGCTGGATAGCTTTATGAAAGTTAACAGAGAGCCTAATTTTAGACTACAAAGAACATTTCTGACCAATCTAACATACTAAAAAGCACTAAATAGAGCTTCTTAAAATAGATCTATTTGGTACCTAGATAAAAAAGAAAATGTTTGTTGTATTCCAACAAAACTCCCTATAGTTCAAAAATGCATTTAAGACTTCTCTTTTCTGCAAAGACTATAATTGGCCTTATACAAAATACTTAGCACTTTGTTTTAAAAAGTAATTTCTTGAAAAATATTTTTCATTTCCAAGATTACTTTTTCATTTCTATATTTGTAATTGCAATTGGGGCTATGTTTTTTCCTTGCCCTTTAATAGACAATACTATTCTGAGATACAAATGTAAATGGCTATTTTCATTAAAATTTATAATAGTTGTTCCCCAAGTTAATAAAATATCTGGGTAGCTTTTTTTGGAGGGGCCTAATTATATTTTATTTAAATTTTATTTGTATACATTCTTTTTAATATGTATATTTTTATTGATTTCAGAGAGAGGAAAGGAAAGGGAGGAGAGATATAAACATCAATGATGTAAGAGAATCATTGATCAGCTGCTTTCTGCACACTCCCCACTGGGGATTGAGCAGCCACTGGGCATGTGCCCTGACTGGGAATTGAACTGTGACTTCCTGGTTCAGAGCTCAATGCTCAACTATTGAGTTACCTAGGCCGAATTCAAAGTTTATTTTGAATATGATTTGCAGGAAATGAAACTTGGCTTAATTCACTATAATATGCAAGCTCTTTATAGTTTAACTACAGGCCTGATGCACAAAATTCATGCAAGCATAGGTCTTCCTTCCCCCAGCTTCCTTCTCGCACCTGGGATCCCTCACAGTCCAGGCTTTCATCCAGAAGGTCGTCTGGAAGGATGTCTGGTCTAATTAGCATATTATACTCTTTTTTTAAAATATATATTTCTTTATTGCTTTCAGAGAGGGAGAGATAGAAACATCAATGATGAAAATCATTGATTGGCTGCCTCCTGCACACCCCCCACTGGGGATGGAGCCTGCAACCTGAGCATGTGCCCTTGGCCAGAATCCAACCTGGGACCCTTCAGTCCACAGGCTAATGCTCTATCCACTGAGCCAAACCGACGAGGGCAACATATTACACTCTTATTATTATAGACAAGCATTTGTCACTGAATAATTAAATGATAATCTGGCATCAATACTTGGGAAAGCATAAAAATAACTTATACTTTAGGCAATATTCATTTTTATTAATGTTGATTATTATACTGTAGGTTGTAATTGAGCTAATATTCATTATTTATTTTGTCTGTATCTCTGAGAAAGGAGTACACTTCCCTGGCTGTTGATTTTGTGTGTAGAAACTGACTTACTTTGAACAATGGAAAGCAGACAGAAGTAGCAGTGTGTCAATTCAAATCCAGAACCTTTCCATATAGGCCCTAGTGACTACAAGCTTGAGAAAAATATAACCCTTCTTCCTGGCCTCAAAGTGAGGCCATAGGGAAACCCTGGATTCCACTTGGAGTCTTAAGCAATCAGTCCTCCAGATAAACTAGAGACTGACAGACTGGAACAGAACTGCATATACCTCTACTTACATAGAAAAAATGAGAAATATTGTGCTGTGGGAAACTGCTCAGTTTGGAGTTGTTTTGTTATGCATCATTAATAGAAACTGCTGGCTAAGACAATAGGAAAAAAAAACCACCACTTTACAGTTGTTCCTTACAATTCAGAATGGTTTAATGAAATTCTACTATAGATTGAATAAAAAATTAAATATTCATAAGCTTTGAAGAATATTTTTAAAAGAACATTTTACCCAATTTATATGCACAGTGTCACATAATTGCTAGATGATAAGCAAAACCAGCACATCGGTTTGTATGTTTTATTTCTCAATTACAGCTTCGGCAACGTTTTTCAGATATATGTAAATATTGTGCCAGCTATGTAAAAAAGCAAGACACGTTTTTACTACTATAAAAGTGTCCTACTTTTTGGAAAGACAGCACTGAAACTAAATTCGAAAGCCTTTCCTTGAGTATTTTTTTAGCTTTGTATTGTTCTCTTTTGAGATGGTGTATTAGATTCTCATTGCTATGGTAACAAATCCCCTCAAATTTGCTGGCTTAAAGTAACACAAGTGTATTAACTTACCATATGGTAGTTTAAAAGTCTTACATTTTTTTTAGTGGGCTAAAATCAGGTGTGATCAGGACTGCATTCCTTTCCAGAAGTTCTAGGGGAGAATCCATGCCCTTGCCCTTTTCACCTTCTGCAGGTCACCCATTTTCCTGGCTCATTGTTCTCTTCATTTTGAAAGCCAGAATTATTGGGCCAAGTCTGCCTCCCATTGCCATCTGTCTGGTTCCCCTTATTCCAGTTCCTTCTCCCATTTATAAGACTCCGTGTGGTTATCCTGAGCTCACTAACATAATCCAGGATACACTCTCAATTTGAAGATATCTGGTAAGCAATCTTAATTCCATTTTCAAACTTAATTCTCCTTTACTGTGTGACCTAATATATTCACAGGTTCTGGGAATTAGGATGTGGACATCTCTGGGGGCTCATTATTCTGCTTGCAACAGGTGATATCATTGCAAGTCAATCCTGCTTATAGTGATATTAAAACAAAGTATTGTTTTACGCATGCGCACACAGGTTGCAGTTTAGCACTGCGGATCGCCTCATATCCTTCACAATGGACCCCCTGGTATTACCTCATCTATTTTCCAGCTGCATACATTTTGGGCAAAACATCAAAATTTCTAAAGGTTTCATTTTCTCTTCTGTATAATTGGCGATAATGGTACAATTGACATCACTGGTTTTTGTAAGGAAGAAATGCATTTGTGTGCATAAAGGTCTTTAGTAACTGTCTGATATACGTTAACTAATAAATAATATCCTTTATATGCATTATACTAAAATACCGGTTTGCATTTAATATGGTTATAGATTAGGTATTATGTGTATTATAATAATTAGGTTGTTTTTTAATATTATACTGAATGTTGTTTCTAGCAGGAGAATTTCAAATTATGCATTTGGCTATACCAGTAGAGCGTGCAAGCCAAAAAATTAAGCTCCTAATACTGACACATGTATCTACATTCCTCTGAGTCATGGTAGGATCGAATCTGAATGCATGCTCATTTTATAACCAATGTTACTTTTCAATTAATTTGCCTCTAACTAATCATAAAACATCTAATATTAAAGAGTTGATAAGTTATTTATTAATTTGAAAACAAATACAAATAAGACTTTTGTGGTTCTAATATTGCTTGAAAATAATAGCTCATTCTTTACAGAGGAACTAAATGAATTCAATTTCAATTTAAATTATAACCACATCTATAGGACTATTAAGGTATCTGTCTTGGCTAATGATAATTTCCTGAAGATAAAATCTGACCACATATATTCCTAACCTGTGTAATGTACAGATAGCTGCAGTATACATAGAAACTCAGGAAAAACTTACTCATCCTAGCAACATAGAATCTGAGTGTTACCTGATTCTAGAGTATGTTATTAATCCTTTCTTTTTAAATCAAGTTTTTTATAGAGTACATCTTCCTGCATTACACATGCCATGATACAATTTTACACAATTCCTTTTGAAAAGAAATACCTATTTTAGGCACATTGTGCTTAAAGTTGGAGGGAATTAAATGGGATTAAATATTTTATTATCCTAAAGGTTTACAAAATAAACTCTGAAAACTTTTTTGTTGTTGTTTGTTTTTACTGTTAATCCTCACCCGAGGATAGTTTTCCATTGACTTTTAGGGAGAGTGGGAGAGAGGGAAAGATAGAGAGAAACATTGATGTGAGAGAAACACATTGATTGGTTGCCTCTTGCATGTATCCTGAACAGGGCTCGGCCAATGAGGAGACTGCAACTGAAGTACATGCCTTTGACTGGAATGGAACCTGGGACCCTTTGATTCACAGTCTGAAGCTCTATCGACTGAGCTAAACCATCTAGGGCTCTGCAAACTTTGTTAAGGTTCATTGAAGAACGCAAGGTTTCAGAAGAGTAGTTTAAAAAGCTTTCATATGATGATTTTATTAGCCTAAATTTCTAGCCCCAAATAATTAGTACTTCACTTGGTTGGTGTGGCTCAGTGGTTGAATGTCGACCAATGAACCAGAAGGTCACAGTTCAATTACCAGTCAAGGCACATGCCCCAATTGAGGGCTCAATCCCCAGTAGAGAGTGTGCAGGAGGCAGCCCATCAATGACTCTCTCTCATCACTGATGTTTCTATCTCTCTCTTCCTCTCCTTTCCTCTATGAAATCAATAAAGATATATTTAATAATATAATTAGTACTTCATTTAAAATCATTTTTGT
>PVJC01006877.1:18697-53464 GCA_004026665.1 Murina feae | reverse complement strand
GGGCTGAGGGACTCCCTCCACCCCGAGTGCACAAATTTTTGTGCACCGGGCCCCTAGTTTATAATAATAAAAGGGTAATATGCTAATTAGACCAGACATCTTCCAGATGTCCTTCCTGATGAAGCTGGGGACAGAGGGAAGCCAGCCCAGGTCCCAGGTGCCTGCAGGCAGCTGGAGGAGGGAAGCCTGGGTCCAGAGTGCCAGAGGGAAGCCAGTTCTGGAAGCTGGGGGAAGGAAAGCCTACTCTTGCATGAATTTTCATGCATCAGGCCTCTAGTGTCTAAATAAAAAATGAACCAAAGAGAAAGTCAAAAGGGATATTGGAAAAGATATAAAATTATATAAAAATTTTAGAAATTATATATTTATAAGATGAAGCTGAAGCAAACCATCCTACAGGTTCTGTTTCTCTATGGAACTCTCACCAACACAACAACAACAAAAAAACTATATACAATTTAATGTAATTAAATATATTATCGATAAAATATATGTAAGTATATATATGCATACATATAATAAATATGTAAGAATACATTATCAAGTACCTTGTTGTTATTATGTTGAACAAATTATTATATTTTACAGCAATTAATAATTTAAAAATTTATTTTTTTTTATTTTATCTTCACTTATTTCTTCTTCAACATCAATGGTTCTCTCTCTCTCTCTCCCCCTTTCTATCTCTAAAAAATTAATAAAATACTTTTTAAAAAGAAAGGATATTTTTAGTGCCTTATTTATTTTTTAAATTTATTGGTGTGATATTGGTTAATAAGATTATATAGATTTCAAATGTGTAATTCTGGTACATCAACTGTGTATTGCATTGTATGCCCACAATCCAAACTCAAATCTTCTGAAACCATATATTTGACCCCCTTCACTCTTTACTACCTCAGTGTTTTATTTTTTACTCCTGTTTTACCTTGGACAAGATAATACTCTTTCAAAAAAATGATAATAATGCTTAACTCTCAGTATACATAGATCACATTAAATAAATACCCAAGATGATGTTTAAGATGTGATGAGGTTAGACCCTTAGTATATTTTTAACTCAGTGTCTACACCTTTGGGTTCAAGATAAATGGTACATTATAACAAATGCTCCATGAAGACTGAGACGTTTTCCTTCTGTACCAGTTGTCTATAATAAACCATAATTTTTTTATGTTTTCATTAAATATATAATGATATATAATAAAGCTCCATTTTTAAATAAGGATTTAATGCTTTTCCTTTTCCTGCATATATGATTAAAAGTAAAATTACATTTCATGAGTCTTCTTATAAATATTTGTTACCTTTTTTAAACATTATTGCCTTATATCAGTGGCGTGCCTATCTTACCTGACAGAAAAGAATAAAAATAGGTTATCTATTCTTATGTCTTCCTCCTTTTAATATACTAAAACTGAGAAATTTGGAGGCCTTGGTAGGCTGGGAAGAATGGTGTATTATTTAAAAACATAGACTTTCATCCAGAATGAATGTGTGAAGAAGCTGGCTCAATCTATTGGGAATCCCTCCGAGTTTTTTCCCCATAAGCTTATTTATAAAATGGGGCAATAATAGTGCCTTCCATAAAAAGTCTACTTAAATGATTGAAAACATTAATGTAGGCAAAAGAAAGCAAAAAACCTTATAACAATATCTGGCACACAAAAAGTATCCTTAAGATACCAGTACATTTTTGTATTGTGATAAAAGTTTATAAGATTTAAACAAACTTCAGGAAAGCTGTGTATTTATGCTTGTTATTAATGACTTAAAAAATAAAACCAATTAATTTAAAATAACTAAATGGTAATAGATATGCAAACTATATATTAATCATACTCATGGGCTTTTTTGACCTCAGAAGCAGCAGCAAGGATTTGCTTTCCTTGAAGGCTTCATAGGACTCAGATATAAGAAGTACCACTTCCTTGTCTAGGTCGGATTGGGCGAGATATAATTTTGGAAGAGGGCCATCACTCACAGGTCCGGCAACTTCATGGAGGACTGGGTGTTGTGCAAGCATCAGAAGGCAGAGACGTTGACCTTCAAACTTGAAGTCACTGTCAGCAGTGACTACCATAAGACTCACGCAGCTTGTCACACAGAGAGATGTGACAAGGATATGATGAAGCCACTGGGTAATAACACACATACACACACACACATACATGCACACAGT
Source organism: Murina feae (assembly GCA_004026665.1). Classification (NCBI taxonomy): domain Eukaryota; kingdom Metazoa; phylum Chordata; class Mammalia; order Chiroptera; family Vespertilionidae; genus Murina; species Murina feae. The sequence continues at coordinate 51,282 of PVJC01006877.1, read as the reverse complement.
TTATGAGCAATATCAAATGTGCCTTGGAAACTTCCCAGTCATTGGAAGTTTTAGAAGTAGAGCACTTCGCAGAAGGGCTGGATGTTTCTGAGATCTCATTTGAATTTGCCTATATGTTTTTTCAATGGTTATTTACTTGACTAAGAATTATGCAAATGTAAAGGAAAAACCATTAAGAGCTTTTCAGAGGTTCTGAGATACATCATCTATCTATCTATCTATCTATCTATCTATCTATCTATCTATCTTATCTATCTATCTATTTATCTAGATATATAAAAGCATAAGTATCTGAATGACCAGTCGACCGATTGCTATGACATGTACTGACCACCAGGGCGCAGGTGCTCAACACAGGAGCTTTATCCCAGTGGTCAGTGTGCTCCCACAGCGGGAGCACCTCTCAGCTGATGGACCATCCCGGAGGCAGCACCCACTCACTCCCTCAGTAGTCCTGCAGGTCCAATCTGTGGAGAACGGGCCAGGCATTGACACATTGGCACTGCCAGCACAATACTGACAGCACCACTGGCCTCCTGGAAGAATGCCTTGGCCACCACGGCCACTTCCCCTCCCTAGATGCTCCAAAAGGAAGAAACAATATAAAAATGGCTTCCAGGTAGACAACGGGCGCAAACGTCATCGGGACAGATCCAGATCCCAGGCTGGCAAGGGCATCCCATGACCTTCCTGGAGGGCCAATCGCATCCCAGCACCCCCCCCCCCCTACACCCCTCGGGAAGGGCACCAGATGCAGGGCTCACGGCTGGTGAGCACCACTGCGGGGGAACTGACTGGGCAAGAGCCCTCAGCGGGCACGGCGGGGCGGGATGAGGAGGAGTGGCAGGCAGGAGCAGCAGGCAGCGTTGGACTCCCAGTTTCGGCTGTCCCCGCAGGTCACCCCAAGTGACCCCATTCATTCACAAAGCCATGCACTGGGCCTCTAGTTTGAGATAAAAATCTTCCACTAATAACTTTGCAGCCTTAAAAAGTAAACAGTCAGATTCTAAACTGACTGAGAACCTCTAACAGTCTATTGCGTTAGAATGCACCATCACCAAAATACGATATATTGTACAGTTAAATGATTGCTTTGTGACTAGTGTTCAACTTGAAATTTGTTTTTAAATTTTCTTTTTGAGGGGCAAATGTGCTTAGAATTTTATTGTAAAATTATCCAAGCTTACCTCTCTTTTTCATGTTCATGCTTAATATTCTTCAACATATAAGTTATAGCATCTTAAAGCTTCCTTCAAGACAATTTATACATCTGCCACAGAAGTTCAACTTGTTCTAATATCTGAGGGTCATTTCATTGGGAAAAAGTATGCAAAGACAAAGTGGAATGAAAATTCATTCTACTTCATTATCATGCTGGAGTCTGTGATAATTTAGTGACAATGGTATTATGTAACTTGGAATTAATTATAAATTTTCTATATACATAAATAAAAGTGAAATAAAATTACTATATAATCTTTGTTATGTCCATGAAAATAAATGGTATAGTAATAAAAATAATTTAATGATAAAAACATTTACAATCATAAATCAGATTATTTTGTTCAAGTGTTATTTTTTTATTATAAGAACTGCAAATTAATACTTAAGAGGTTAATAGTTTCTTAATAAATAATTGGATATCAAAGATAATAGTTAAAAACAGAATGAAATAAGATGATTAAAATGTAAAAACTAACATTAAAAATTAAATAATTCACCTTTGGAAACTACTATTTTGAAAAATCCAAGAGTCCCAGAAAATTGTTATTTCTAGCTATCTACCTATCTATCTATCTATCTACCTACCTATCTACTTATTTATCTATTTACCTTTCTACTTACCTATAAGAAGTAGTTAATATGATGCCTATTATTAGATGAACGGATTATTTAACTATACACCATATTTAATTATTAGCTCAGAAATAACAAAATTCAGATAAACAGAATGGATGCTTGAGGATATCTTGAAAATTATATTTAAAGGAAATTGCAGTAAGACATTCCTGGAGAAGGTACAATAAAAGCATTCATCCTAATATATAAAAGCCCAGGGTTGTAATGACCAATCATGACTGAAGGCTGACCAACCTGGAAGTCCTTCAGTCAGTGCGGGGTTGCCATGGCGACCCAGCGCTGACTGCCTGATGCAGCCCGGTAACCCAGCACTGACTTTCCCAGGAGGCTGAGCCCCAAAGAGAGAGGCAAGGTCTGATCCACAGCCTCAGTGGCAGCTGTTGATCAGTACTTGCCTCTCTCTTTCTATCCCACTTTCTTTCCATCCTTTGCCAGCAGCCAGGCCTTTCTTTCTCTTTCAGCCTCTCTGATAAAGTCCAGAGATAGGCCCAGAGATGCTAACTGGTATAGGAACTAATCAATCAGAATCAATGTGGGTACTGTGAAGAACCAATGGCTGGCTAAGAGGCATAGCTTTTGATGCTGACTGGCATAGGAACCGACCAATCAGAACCAAAGGTGGGTTCTGTGAAGAACCAATGACTGTCTAGGAGGTGGAGTTTTTGACACTGACTGGCACAGAAACTGACCAATCAGAATCAAATTGGCCAGCAGAGGAGGGCAGTTGGGAGCAAGATCAGGTCAGCAGGGGAGGGCAGTTGGGGGAAACCAGGCTGGCAGGGGAGGGCAGTTCAGGATGATCAGGCTGGCAGGCAGAAGCAGTTAGGGGCAATCAGGCAAACAGGTGAGTAGTTAGGAGCCAGCAATCCCAGATTGTGAGAGGAATGTCCAACTGCCAGTTTAGACCTGATCCCAAGGTGTCCCCAATTGGAGAGGGTGCAGGCTGGGCTGAGGAAACCCCACTCCATGCACGAATTTTGTGCACTGGGCCTTTAGTAATAAAAATAAAACTTAAAGCACCAATGAATTCTTTAGTAGGATAAATTATTCTTCACATTTTTCTAGGGATATTTCTAAAGTAGCATTTTTCCTGACTGAATGATCTCAGAGCCACTGAGGTGCTATTCTTATTGGTTTCAATCTTTTCCTTTTCTGTGAAGGTCATTGTAGGAAATCGCCTTAAATACAGAATATACACATTGTACTGCCTGTCCAATTTTGCAACATTTTCCTAATTATTTAATTCTCATCAATAAAAAGTAGCCTGATGGATATGATAAAGTATATCAACATGTGTCTTTCCTTGTTTCATATACTCTCCAGATACTACTTGAACAATTATAGGATGCTGAACTTGTGAACTCTCTTTAATCACAGCATCCAATCCCCACCTTTCACCTCCCAAAACAAAACTGCTCCTCTTACATTGCATGCTTTCAGTAAATGACACTACTGTTCATCCAACTGTTCAATAATAAAGTCAGACATTACATTACAATAAAACATCTGGCTGACTCTGTGAGTGATTATTTCACTCTCCTTCGTAAATCCCTTCAATGCCTTTCCATTTCAAAGTAAAATTCAGACTTCCTAAGGGTCCTACATGACTGGGCTTTCCTTTCTTACCACTTTCCAAGTCATTCACTATATATTACCCACACTGGCCTCTTGGATGCTCTTGACGATACCAAGCATCCTTCCTTCTTAGAGCTTATGAGTTTGTTTTGCTCTCTGCCTAGGACACTCATCACCCAGATAACCTGTCATTATATCTATGTGTGTGTTTCTTCATTCCATTGCTGTCTGTATCCCTTCACTAAAGCACAGGCTTCATGAGACAGGGACTTAGTTTTCTTCACAACTATATCCCATTTGACTACCTAATATCTAGCAGGTACTAGATTAATAGTTTGATAAGTGAAGCAAAGCCAACAAAATGGTGGTGTTTCTGCTTCCTTGCACTTTTGTTTGCAACGTTTCTTCATTCACCACCATTGCACAAACTACCCTCATTATTCATGTTACTAAAATAATCTATCTGACAATTTCATCCTCATCTTTGTTCCAATGTAATTCATATTTCACTCTAAATTCAGAAACATGATTTGAAAATACATTATGGTGGTGTCACGACACTTTTTTCTAAAAGCATCTCAATTACATTTTATTAATTTTAATCCCAATTTTAACAGATGTCTATAAACCTTGACGTCTTTCTCTATAGCTTCTTCTCATCATTTGATTTAGTTATTTTTATTTTTTATCTTTATTGTTGAAAGTATTACAGATGTCTCCTCCCTTTTGTTTCTTCTTCCCATTGACCCCCTCCTCCCTGTCCCCACCCCTCCCATGCCTTCACCATACTATTGTCGTCTGTGTCCATGGGCTATGCATACATGCATATAAATTCCCTATTAACCTCTCTTCCACCCATGCCTTCCTTCTGAGATTCATTAGTCTGTTCCATGTTTCTGTCTCTGGATCTATTTTTTTCATCAGTTTATTTTGTTCATTAGAATCCACATATTAGTGCAATCATGTGATTCTTATCTTTCTCTGACTGGCTTATTTCACTCAGCATATTACTCTCTAGGTTGCTCCATGCTATCTCAAAGAGTAAGAGGTCCATATTTTTAGCTCTATCCCCAGCTGTGTCCCTTTGTCTTAGGTACCTTTGAATATTTTGTCCTCTGCTGTTGTTTTTTATTAAAAAAAAACAAAACACTACACACACACACACACACACACACACACACTAGGGCCCTGGTGCACAAAAATTTGTGCACTTGAGGTGGGGGGATCCCTTGGCCCGGCCTGTGCCCTCTCACAGTCTGGGACCCCTTGGGGGATGTCCACCTTATGGCATGCCTGGCCAGCCTAGATGAGGGGCTGAGGGCTGTTTTCAGGCTGCCCACAGCCCCTTCAGGGTTTGGGCACTGGGGTGGGAGGGGGTGGTGAGCACAGACACAGACGTTTCCTGCTGGGTGGCCCACGATCGCACATGCCTGGTGGGCCCCCACTGCTGAGAGGACACACCCAGGATGGAGCCAGGCAGCAGTCCAAGAGCAGATGCTCTGAGCTGGGTGGTGGATGCTCGTGCATGACCCCGCGGGGGTATCCCCCTCTGCCCCCGCCACTGAGCTAACACACCCTGCACAGAGCGCGCTGCCCTGATAGCCTCCATCTTGGCTGGGTTAATAAGCTGCTCTGATTGGGCGTGCTTAGGCATCCCAGAGAGAATGTCAATTTCAATATTACTCTTTTATTAGAGTAGATAATAGAGGAATATGCAAATTGGTCAGGATGCCCTCGTGCAATGACTGAACAGGAGGCTGTGTGGGGTGTGGGGTGACCAGGCTTGTGGGGGAAGGGGGCCAGTGAGGGGCAACCAGGCCAGATGGGAGGGCAGTGAGGAGTGACCAGGTCAGTAGGGTAGGGCAGTTACAGGCGATCAGGCCGGCAGGCAGAGGAGGTTAGGGGTGATCAGGCAGGCAGGCAGGTGAACGGTTAGGAGCCAGTGGTCCCAGATTGTGAGAGGGATGTCCAACTGCTGATTTAGGCCCAATTCCTTGGCCTAAACCAGCAGTCGGACATCCCCCGAGGGGTCTCGGATTGGAGAGGTTGCAGGCTGGACTGAGGGGACCCCCCTCCCCCATCCACAAATTTCAAACACCAAGCCGCCAATATATATAAAATATATTACTTCTTTTCTGATTCTACTTCCTCCAAATCATGTTAGCTTTCTTTGATATATGCTTCATATGATCCTGCATTTCTCTTTATAATTTATCCAAATTAGTTGTGGCCTTCCTTCTACAGGACAGCAAAAACTTTGCAAACTTCCATGAAGCTCAGCTAATTACTCTCCTGGTAGAAAGCTGAGCAGGACTGGTCTGTCCTAAGTTAGCTGTGCTTTCCCTGAGTATTTTGAATCAAGAATCAGCTCCTCACATATGCTACTGGAGAATGAAGAGGTGAGTTAGTACTTCTTTTTTAAAATATTTTTCAATTAATTTCAGAGAAGAAGGGAAAGGGAGAGAGAGATAGAAATATCAATGATGAGAGAGAATCACTGATTGTCTGCCTCCTGCATGCCTCCTACTGGGATTTAGCCCACAACCTGGGCATATGCCCTTGACCAGAACCAAACCCAGAGCCCTTCAGTCCACAGGCCAACACTCTATCCACTGAGCCAAACTGGCGAGGGTGAGTTACTACTACTTTAAAGAGAGCCAAAGACCCTCTAATGTCTCTTGTGGAACATGGAAACAGTTTGTAAAATAAATTCCCTATTCGTTAACAATGCTACCTAGTGATGGCTAGAAAACTATTAGAAAACAAACCAAAACAAATTAAGGCATTTTTTGCCCCACCAGTGTGATTCGATGGTTGAGCATCGACCCAGGAACAAAGAGGTCAAGTTTTGATTCCCAGACAGGGCACATGCCTAGGTAGCAGGCTCAATCCCCACTAGAGGGCATGCAGGAGGCAGCCAATCAATGATTTTCATCCTTGATGTTTCTATCTCTATCTCCCTCTCCCTCTCCCTTCCTCTCTATTAGAGGGAAATAAGCTTAGAATAGAAACTCTACTATCCTGTAGTGGATTCACAACTGAATTGATTAGGACTAGGGCTACTTCATTAATAATAATGTATGCAGGATAAAAGCTATATTAAAAATATGGTATTAAAGAGTCAAAAATAATTTTACAAGTTGCAGCACTTTCTGGCCATGTTAAAGTAAGAAATATAGCTATGAGAATCTTTCCATTACGTCTTTATTGGGAAAAAAATGTTTCCTTTCGTATGATCTTATACATATACGATGTAGTAGAAATACACAGTTGTTATGTCTGAAAAATGGATTGCAAACTGAGATGCAAACCGGGGCTTGAAAATCACATATATTTCAGAAGTTTGCTGGATAGAACAAAACTGTGAGAAGTACAACCTATTGAGCATGGTCTTGGTCTGAAAACCACTATAAATCACTTTTATGAGGCAGGTGAGTAAGGTATTCACTTGGACACAAAATTAGGAGGATTCCAAAAATAAGTGATGAGGTAAAATTGTAATGTTATTTTCAAAACTAAAAGTAATGCAAAAGTCCATTTAAATAAAACACTAACATTTTACTTGAAGCAGGATCAGCATTCATCTGACACAAATTACTATTATCTCATCTGAAAAACTGTCACAACCTCTCATCTAGTTTCTTTACATCTTCCTTCCACTCCCCTCCGGTAAGATGAAACCCTGCAGAAATCAAGACCATTGCAAAACTTAAATCTTATAAGATCAGTTTCCTTCATAAATCCCCTCAGTGTTTACTTAAGGATTCTTTGTTTTGTTTTGTTCTGTTTTATTTTCTTAAGAACAACTCCAAATCCCTGGATGGAAATATAACCTCTCCTGCCAGCCACTCTGGCTCTCTGCAGTCCAGCCATGCCCGCCTTCCTGTGGTTTGAGAATTAACAATGAGCTTCCCCAGCATCCAAGAACTTGCATGGCGTTTCCTGCCTCCCTCAACTACCCAGTCAACTCTTCCTCCATGTCTAACTGAAGCCTGAGTGTCACCTCCAGAAGATATCTTCCCTGGGAACAGCCTACGTAAAATCAAGTACTAGTAGGCTTACATATCATTCTACTACTCTAATACCCCATGGCCTCAGTCCTTAGCCAGACTATAAACTCCAAGAAAAATGACTTTGCTCCCCATTATATGTGGCTTATATAGCCCAGTATCTGACACATAGATTCTCAATATTTATTTGTTATATAAATTAATAAATCAAGTAAAAAATATTTTGAAAATTGTCTAAGACTCTTAAATGCCAGTCAAAAATAGTTAAAATGTAGGGGGGAAAAAGAAAAACACCTTGTAAACAAAAATTAATGTAATATTTTTATGATGCAACCATTTTTAGTTATCTGGATTCTCTTCGGCTTGTCTTCACTTGGTTTCTCTGTATTGTAGTTGTAATTCCAATTTGATCTTGAGAGCATGTCAATGTAGCTTCCACGTACTCCACTGACATTTTGGGACCCAGAGAAATATATATGTGATGCTATTAATTTCAAAGAAATCTAACAGAATGACTTATACCCATTCCTTTCAAGTGAGCCTTATAAATTTGAATAAAGAAAGATTATTACAGCAACCTGTCAATGTTTTGTCAGAAATAAAAGGTAATCTTAGAAATTAACAGAAATAAAGTAACAATGACAATTTGTAATAAGGTAAAAAGTGATTTTTTTCTAGATAAAAGGGTGATAATTAATAGTGGGCATTAGAAATCACAATGTAATTGAACCCCTTTTCTGATGGGAATGTCAAATATTACTGACACTAATATGAAAAAGAAAACAAAGGTTTCTGCAAATGAATTTCCAACCTTGAAGTGAGTCTTTCAAGCCATTCCATATTCCAACTAGTTATTAATAAATCAAAGATCAAATCCATCATTTGTCTCACTACTCACTGCTGACAGACTATGATTTATGATATATAAGTTGCGCTATGGGACTTGACATGGTGAGTGTGATTTTATTTAATATTTTCTTGCAATCAGTTTAGATCTACTCTTTGACAAGAATTTCATCTGCAAGTGTTCTTAGAACATAACATGGGAAACTTGAGGAAATAAAATGTTATATTTGCATTCTCTATGCATTTCCAAGAAACTTTTTTCAAACTATTCAAATATACACATTTACAACAAAATCTAAGCAGTTTATGCTGTAATTTCTTTAGAAACCAGAAATGTTTAGTTCCAATAGAATATGTATATCTTCCTGGCAATAGCACAAACATACAGTAGATATCAGTTTTCATCAGAGTTTAGAGAGGTTTAAACTGACATTAGCCACAATATATAAATTTTTGTTTTAATTCTCTGTTCAATTAGTCCATAAGTTAGTCATACTCACAAACCAAACCACTCTGAATTGCTGATAGTGATTTGTATTCATGCTATAGGTTCTCTCTAGTTCAAAGTAATATAATCAATAAGGAGGTAGAATATCTTATGTATTATAAATGTAATCATTATTTTTCATTTTTTAATGCTATGATTTATTTCTTCCCTTTTGAAATTTGATAATAATTTATTCTGTACCTTAAGCTGACCAAAGCTTTAGTTCATTCTTGTGTAGAACAAATAAATGACTTTAAAAAAATCCATAACAACAAATAAAACTTTTAAACATTGGCAGTTTCATAAAATATAATGCTGGCCACAAGAAGGCAATATCAAGAAAGTAATAAAATATTGAATAAATAGTAACATCATTACAAATATTACTCTATTACATCTGTAGAATTATATGCATGGATCTATAGTTGATTTAATATTGATTTAATTTATCATATTTATGGAGTCATTGGGCAAGTGCTGTGGATATGATGGTGAAAAAGATCAATATACCTCTTTTAAAGACATTTTAATTTTACCCCACCTTATTCTAAGATGATTTAGGATGACTTATAAATCATCTCTCTCTATATAAAAGCCTAAGTGACCGTCTGACTGTTCCACCATTTGACCATTCAACTAGTAGCTATGATGCACACTTACCACCAGGGGACAGATGCTCAACGCACAGGAACAGACTGAGGAGAGAAGGAGAAAGGGGGAAGGATGAGAAGAGATTAACCAAAGATCTTATATGCATACTAGAGGCCTGGTGCATGGATTTGTGCACTGGTGGGGTCCCTTGGCCTGTCGGGATTGGGCTGAAACCAGCAGTCTGACATCCCCCGAGGGGTCCCAGATTTCGAGATAGCACAGACCTGGCCGAAGGACCCCACCAGTACATGAATCTGTGCACCGGGCCTCTTGTATATAAAATATTATAAATTAAGTTTGATGGTTAAGAAAAAGGAATAGGTGTAGAAATATAAAATAGAGGAAGAAATTTGAAAATTTCAGTATTGTGGTGGACATTATTATTTACCAAGAACCAGTTCTGTGCTGCCACCTAGAATATTGAGGTCCACACATGAGTTACATCTTCCCTAGTGGGTTTTTCAAACCAACAGTAGACTTGGTAAGAGTGACAACAATGAGTTGTTTTTGTTCTGAGTTAAACCACTAAATTTGGGGGTTGTTTGTTACTGCTATATAAGTTAGTCTATTTTGAATAATACAAACATTTATGAGAAGATCTCATCCTGACTAAGATTTCTAATAGCCAATAGAGCTAATCATTGATGTGATTCACAGATTATAAGACTAAAGACACATTGTTCTCTGGATATAGTTATCTATACATCTAAGATTAGTAGAAATTCTCCTGAAGATCATAAGAAAAGTTCTATTGTATGATATAGCAAATGAATATAATAATAGTTACTAATATTTACTGCTTACTGCATTCCAGAAAATGTGCTAAGCAATTATTTTATTTAATCCACATAAATCCTTATGGGGAATATACTACAATTATCATTCTCAAATTCATAGTTATTGATAATTAGATACAAACAGATTAAGGATTTTGCCTAAGATCAGGCAGCTAGCAAGGGCTATAAGATTAAGAAAACTATATGCCTTTCTTATCTTAAGGGATATGTGGAAGAAAAAATATCTAAGCTCCTTTTCTAATTAAGAAAAATATAAAATCCAAAATATGAGTCTCTCTTAAAGCAGGGAATCAACTTCAATTAAATTGAAACAATACAAAACACTTGGTTGTTCAGGCTCTGTCATCTCTCTGATGATAACAAAAGCTAAGAACAGAGAATGTTTACAACCCAGATTGGGAACTAATGAGTGATTTCTAAGTAATCAAGAAGACAAAGAGGTGCAACTAAAACATACTTGTTCCTGACTGTGTGTGTGTGTAATTATTTTAGGTTTTAGTCACCAGTTTCAATGTGTGTACAGTTTTCTCCCACACCAACAAACGATATTCTGACACCATTGGGTGTACTACAATTTAACTGAATTCTGATATTATCTACCCTGAGATCACACCATGTTCCAATGCTAAAGGTTCAGGTCTACCAGACTGCAGCCCCACTCCGACTCTAGGCTGTTACATGTGCTTCTGACCTACCACCTATAAATTGGAGGCTCCACTGACCTCCTACAACTCAGGATATCCTTAGCAAGTCCAGGTGGTTACCTGTACTTCTGACAAATTGGCTATGAATCAGGGGTTCCCAGGACTTCCTCCTTGGGTTTGATAAATCACTAGAGTGGTTTCAAGAACTCAGAAAAACATTTTACTTGCTAGATTACCAATTTATTATAAACGAATAAAACTCAGGAAAGGGCAGCCTCTGGGGAAAGGGCATGGAGCTTCCAGGTGTTCACCAATCGGGAAGCTCTTCGAACTCAGCCCTTCTGGATTTTCATGAAGGCTTCCTTACAGTGGCAGGATTGCTCAAATCATTGGCCACTGGCAATTTATTCACCTCCAGCCCCTCCTCTCCTTGAAGGTGATGGGTAGAACTGAAATTTCTAACCCTCTAATTACAGAGTCAGTTCCCCTGACAACCAGCCCCATCCTTAGAACTTTCCAAAAGTCACTTTATTAGCAAAACAAAAGATACCTTTATCACTTTTTAAAAATATTTTATTGATTTTTTATAGAGAGGAAGGGAGAAGGATTGAGAGTTAGAAACATCAATAAGAGAGAAACATGGATCAGCTGTCTCCTGCACATCTCCTACTGGGGATGTGCCCGCAACCAAGGTACATGTCCTTGACCAGAATCGAACCTGGGACCCTTCAGTCCACAGGCCTACGCTCTAGCCACTGAGCCAAACCAGTCAGGGCTGTCACTTTTATCACTTAGAAAATTCCAAGCGTTTTAGGAGCTCTGTGACAGAAAAATGGACAGAAACCAAATACATATTTCCAATTATAAATCACAATATCACAAAATAGAGAAGAATTCTTATTGTTATAATTTCACTAAGAATGATAGGTACAACTGCAAAGTAACATTTAAACTAAAGCTTAAGAAAAGTACTTGCCATGAGATGTTTTCATAGGAAATAGTACAAGTAATTTTAATTTAGTGAAAATCACAATGTACCATTCCTTTATTTCATTTTCCTTTTGAAAGTTACAAAAATGTTTACCTTTTCTTCTATTGATAGATATTATTTATTTGCAGCTATTATCTCTTTTTGGCAAGGTTTATTGAAATACACTGACTTTAATAATTATGAAGAAACTAAAACACTTGTCAAAGTTTCTAAAATAAGAATGAAATAGTTGTTTATATTGTACAATAGTTAACAAGAATGTGAACACAAATTCTTTATTCTCAGAGCACAGACTCTTTAAAAGTATTATCTGTGGAAAATAAAGAAATTGTATTTAAAATGCAGTGAGGAAGCCCTGAAGTGAAGCTTTTATGCACTTGGACTCATTGCTGGTCAGACTTCAACAGGAAGAAGCTAGTTTTACTACCCTGACAGGAGAAAGATTTTCTTCTTGCCCAGCAACAGTACAGCTAAGGCAACCTGAACTCTCATTCTCCTCCAATGGACTTTCACTCAAAACAGTCCCTTCCAACTCCCTCCTGTCCTTAATAAAAGAAAGTCCCATAATTTTAACAATAAAGGTTTATTTAAAAAATAAATAAATAAAAGAAAGCCCCTTTCTTTTGTTCTCTAGATTTGCATGTAGTTTGCCACAGCTTGCTTGCTTGTCCATAATTGCAATTCTCTGCTATTCCAAATAAACTAATTTTGCTGGTAAACAACTGGTTATTTCATTTTTAAGGATGACATCTGGATGTTTATATGTTACTTAGAATTCCAGGGCCCAGGTCAGGGCATATGCAGGAAGCAACCAATCAAAGTGTTCCTCTCACTTTGATGTTTCTCTCTGTCTTTCCTTTCTGTTCCACATTCTCTAAAAATCAATGGAAACATATCCTCAGGTGAGGATAAAAAAAAGAAAGAAAGAAATGTCATATCCTATGAAAGACACATCTTGAAAATGCCTAAGAAAGTTGTCATTTCTTCATGGTGAAGAGACTGGAGTCTGTGTTGATGAAAACACCTTGGTGGCTGCGGTGACTGGCAGTGGCTACAGCAGCGGAGTGATGGGGCTGGTGGCTTCCCCTGATTAGCCTGGATGCCTCCCACAAAATGAGGCCAGACTGCAGCTTAGGTCCCCTCTTCAAGGGGAGCAGGTAGCATGCCTAAGCCATCAGTAGGACACCCCCTGAGGACTCCCAATGTGTGAGGGGGTAGGCTGGGCTGAGGAACCCTCCACCCCCAGTGCACAAATTTCATGCACCAGGCCCCTAGTCTACTCTAACAAAAGAGTAATATGGAAATTAACTGTCTCTCTAGGATGCCTAAGCCACGCACATCAGCCAAGCCACACCCACCAGCCAATCAGAGGGCTGTATGCAAATTAACCCAGCAAAGATGGGGGCCGGCAGCCACAGAGCAAGCAGCCTCAGGGGCTGGGCGGGCAGCGGTTGGGGTGGGGCAGGTGGTGGGGGCAGCGCATTGGGGTGTAGCATGAACCTGTATGACCTGGATAAGGTCCCTGAGACCCTGGAGTTCTTCGAGCTGCTGGGGCCAGACTACGGGGCCAGCTCTGAGGCAGGCATCTTGCTCCCCATGGAGCCTCTGGATGGGTTCCCTGTCCACAGCCCTGTGGAGGCTCCAAACTGGAGCTTGGGCACTTTGAGCCATTGGCGGCGATGGGGGGAAGCCTACTGTATCCCGAGCCCTGGAGCGCCCCAGGCTGTCCCGTAACCAAGAAGCCATCCCTGGTTATAAGAGGACACAGGCCAGGCTAAGGGACGCCCCCCCTGAGTGCACAAATTTTTGTGCACTGGGTCCCTAGTAAGAATATAAAAATGAATGAAAACTTTAAGTTATGTATTTGTCCTGGCCATTAAGAAACTAATTTTCCAGCAGATTCAAACACCAATGTCTCTAAATGTGTGGTTAAACAGAGATTTCTACAAAGGCTTACTGGTTCATATTCTTTGTGCCTCATTGTGGCCAGTGGGAGGAATTTAAAGAGCTACTGTAGTCTAGAAAGTGAGTTGTATCTGCCTATGAACTTTCTGTAGAGAATCAAATGCATATTAGCATAGAGCTTAGGTAGGTTTCTTTGGCCTTAATAATAAAATATTAGTACTGTTAGGTTTCATCTAGCAAGTGAACTGAAACCCCTCCCCCAGGAACTGGCTTCTCAGGTTATTTCACTATGGATATTCCCTTTGCTGAAACCACATCTCACTTGTGGTGACCACTTTCCATTACCTTCCCTCCGGGTATGCACAAAGAAGTCTCCACCCAGAAAAAAGCCCGCCAAAAGTCCTTCAAAAGCCGCTGACTCCTGTCACTGGCTTCTGGAGCCATCTAGGCTCAGCTACCGTTGTGTGGATGATTGAATAAATTCATAATCCTCACCACTCTGGCCTCGTGCGTTCCTCCTTCGGTGACCTAACAAATACCACATGAGCTTTCAACCTACCTTGAACAGTCATTTAGTGCTTGCCTACTAGTGAGACAAAAACAAACAAACAAAAAACAAACAAACCACACTTTGATTTATGCTAATCAAATTAACACACTCTTTAGATAGCAAATACTTTACTAAACACTGTTAATAAATCACATAAAATTGCCTTAGCAAGGTAATCATATCCATCTGCCCTCTCATCTGATCCCTACCTCAAGAGCACTTGCTACAAATGTCCTTTTGAAAGGTGGGGTTCAGGTGCAGACTTTTCTTCCCATGGGTTCTTGTCCTCACAAAGTTTGAAGAATAAACTTGTGGACAAAAAGGCTTCTTTAATAAAAAATGTAGAAGTTTATTGGAAGCAGATACAAACTCTATCTGAGCAAGGGTGTCCCCAAAGGGGACCCCATGAGGAGGGCCCCCTCCAATGGGAAAAGCCTGCAATCTCAATCCCTCTCTCTCTCTCTCTCTCTCTCTCTCTCTCTCTCTCTCTCTCTCTGTCTCTCTCTCTCTCTCTTAAAAAAAATTCCTCCTGTGTCCCTTTATCTCCAGCTTATATATGCCATAGTTCTTTGTCTGGACCTGACCCTTTTTTAATTGGTCCCTTTCCTTAATTTGGGACCTCCCCCCCACCAGTTTCCTCATTGGTCATTTCTGCTCCATAGAATTAGTTTCAAAGCTCAAAGCTCACATGGCCCCCCCACCATTTTCTCTCCCCCTTATCTTGCTGGTTGAAGTCACTTTTGATTTATCTTATGGTTTTCTCCCAGTTGTGCTGGCAGAGAATGCCTTATCTTATAGCCCTGCCAGTCGCACAGGTCAGGGTTACTTTTGGTCTAATTTATGGTCACTTTAATTGCGCAGGCCAGAAATACTCCTGTCTGTCCTTGGCTTATGGCTGTTTTAATTGTTCAGGCCAGAAATGTTTCCATTTGCCTGAGCCCCCTCTTTCTGTGGCATTTCTCTATCCTCTGTATAAGATAAGCTCCCTGGTGTCTTCAAGACTCCATCTATGCAATCCTCTCTTATGGACACTCTTAACTCTAAGACTCCCTTAGCTAGCTAGCTTAAACCTGCCTATTTAAGCTAGCTAGCTAACCCTTTCACTGTTATATGATAATTTGATTTTAGAGTATGGAAAGGAAAGTGAAGGGTCAGATACAAATGCTTTGACAAAACCCTAAAGCCAATATCAGCACAAGAGCCTTAAGTAGCAATGTGAAGAAGGCCATTTGTCAGGAAACTGTTGTTGTTTGGTTTAAGCTGCTTTTATGTATATGCTAGCTTCTACTCTGCAGTTATTCAACTGTAAATGCAATATCTTGAACAGTAGCCCTTAATTACAATGTAAATAGGTTAGTAATTCATAAAAAAAACCAGCATTTATTTTTGATTGTCTCCTTGGATAAATATATTGTTTGGCCAAAAATAAGTGGCAAAGAAAAGGACTGCAATAAAAATAAAAAGTACATCTGTAATACTGTCAACGACAAACATACATTTAAAAAAAATCTAAGTTGCATATTAAATTTTTAGATTAAATAAACTTTGAAACAAACAGTTCAAATACATTTTTAGCATGTGCGTTGAATGCTACTACTAAAGTAAATGACCACTTTAAAGACAGACGATCTGACTCAGTGTTTTGTTCTTTGAAAGTATGGAAATCTCTGTTCTGAGTGATGCATATATTTCTGTTACTCATAAATAAGCTTTTGATAGTCAACTAAATTCATACTTAAATATTTGCAAATAATAATAGAATTTTAAACTTATTTAGAGACTTACGTTTTTTAATATGATTTTGTTAGTTCTTTAATTCCACTGACATAAATATTTATGACATACACAATCCTTTGCAAAATTATTATAGCATAGTATTCAGACTATTCTCTGTAATATTTCACAGCATTCACGTTTGCATTTAATTGCAGATTTGACACAATTTACCAAAATCCTCTGGATACTGATGAAGGGAGCACTATTAAGAGTTTATACTATGGAAGCAAATGAAAAAACACACTGACAGAATTTTTCTAATCAAAGATAAGTAATTTTTCTTAAATTGATTTTGTTTTTTACATGCAATCGTTGGAAATACTACTAGAAGCTTAGCTACTATAAAGTGCGTAAACTGATTGGTACCAGTGTTTTCAACTAACTCTCAGACTACATTCCACATTTTTTGTTTACTTAGTATGCCTGCTTTTTTCTAAGTGTGTCATGATCTGGCACCCCACACATATATATCTCTGAATCCTACTCTTGTGTTGTTGCCAAGATAAAATGAGCTAGGGACAAATTCCTCTCTAGGAGAGAAGCATGAATATATTTCAAATTGCCATGAGCTCTAACAAGCAACTAGCCTATGGTGGTTATTTTGTGCATTGTAATGGGTTCACTAGTATCCCCGAAGAGGTATGTCCAATATCTACACCCCCATGTCCACCTTTCCTCCCACACACATAGCAGTACCTGTTGGTGTGAACTTACTTGAAAACAAGATCTTTGCAGATATAATTAACGTAGGGATCTCTGGATGAGATCATTCAGGATTTTGAGTGACTCCTAAATACAAGGACAGATGTCCCCAAGAGAGAGGAGAGAGAAATTTGAGACACACAGAGACACAACCAAGAAACCATGTGAAAACAGAGGCAGGGTTTCAAGTTATACTGACATAAGCCAAGGAATTACAGGAGACTCCAGAAGCCAGAAGAGGCAAGGAAGGCTTCCACCCTTAGGACATCTGAGGCAGTAAGGATGTACAAACACGTTGGTGTCAGTCTTCTGGCTTACACAACAGTAACAGGAAAAAAATTGCTGTATTAAACCACCAATTTTGTGATAATCTGTTCTATTGGCTCTAGAAAACTAATATATGACTCCAGTATTTGGTTCAGCAAAGATTGATATTTCACATTTTAAAACACAGACAATCAGTATTGATTATGGCAAGCATATAATTTATTTTCAGACACTTTAATGATAACATTTTATATTATATTTATTCAGTTATGTTTTATTCCATATGAATCTTGCTTGGACATGCCACCAATGAATAACATCTCCTTTGACCCCAGGCCTTATTGAGTTTATAAGGCTTTGATATGGACTAAGGATTTGTGACTCCTGAAAATTCATCTGTTGAAACCCCAATGTAATTTGTATTTGGAGGTAGGGGTCTTTGAGAGAATTAGGTCTGGATATAATCATGAAAGTGTAATCACTGTTGCAATTAGTGCTCTTAAAAAAGAGGAAGGGAGACCAGAGCTAGCACTCTCTCTGCCATATGGGCACACAGCAAGAGGGCATCCAGATATAAGCCAGGGAGAGGGCTCTCATCAGGCTGGGAATCCACAGATACATAATTTTCAACGTTCCAGCCTCTAGAACTGTGAGAAACAAGTGCCCACTGTTTAAGCCAACCAGGTATGGTATTTTGTTATAGCAGCCAGCGCTGAATAAAAGTGGAGATACTGGTACAAAATCAAGTTCTAGAAAACCATTTGAAGTTATAAGAATCTGATACAAAAAAAAAAAAAAACATTTAAATATTACCACCTACTCCATTTACACTATCAAATTAAGAAAATTTGTGTTTTAATCAAGCCTTTTATAGTGAGTACAGTCTCCTTATAGACGTAATTAATAACCCATGAATGTTAATTATATAAGCCAGGTTAATTTTCATCTTTCATTACATGGCAGGAAAAGTTTTAAACTGATGAATCATCTTCTGTTGAAATATTACTTACAGAACTAAGGGCTAACTATATGAATCTCAGAGATGTAGTTCTGTTGAGGCTGGTACTCAATCTTGTAAAACATCTCAGTCCTGAGAATGTAATTGATCATTCGTCAAACATTCCATGAAACTGTTTGCAAAGTGAATTCTATCCTGCTCAATTTTACCCAGCCTTTAAAGATAATGACTTTTACTCTCTTGGTCTCTACCCCAGAAACTTCATCAAATCATTTCTGTGATGGCTGCTGCTTGCACTAGACAAGTTGCATAAAATATATGCCACTATATAGACCAAATCCTCTAAGCTTCAAAGACAAAGAGAATGGTAGAGAGAGCACATCCTCAAACTAATTCTTCCCTTACATTTAGGGGATCTTTGACAATAGTACCTTACACTACATTGCTCATTATTTGTTCATGCACAAGTCAAAGGCATTCTTGGTCTATGTCCTTTCCTGAGTTTCTAGAAAAGGACAGCATGTCTCTCTCTTACATTTGTGAACAAAGTGTTAAGCTACTGGTATTAACCAGGCCACATCCAGGAGTGACACCAACTTTAGTATGGAGACAATGCTGAGTACAACACTGGAGAGATTAACCAAACCATATTAAATTAAATTTAATATCATTAAATTCTAGCCCAATCAATTGTGAGGTTTCCAGTTCCTCTCTCCATGTGTAATTGTACATTTCTTAACTGTTTAAGTCACATGAGCTGAAGCTCTACTGAATTACAGCTCATGGCAGGAAAGGAGTGAAAGAGAAGACCACAACACATAGACATGCCATGTACACAGCTTTGCCAAAAAATCGAATTTAACATTCTCTAAATCTATTCCCTGCAGATTGATGAGGGAACGGACTAGACAAAAGCAATTTAGACACATGCCCAGTAAGGTCTAAGTGACTTGGGAGACTAATTGCCTGTCAATCACACCTGGAGATAGGTAACTCACCTGGAAATAGGCCACTACAAGCCCTTGAAATCTAAATGTATCAACTTCTCGACAAAGGAGCGATTCTCTCTGTCTCTTGGCTCCAGGGTGCCAGGCCCTCTTGGGACTCCTGCTGCAGGGGCATGTTCCCTTGTGCCCCACGAGGCTCATGGCCATGTGGGGCTCCACACATGGACTAATGGCCTTTAATCTGGCCTGAATGCTGAACCACACCCAGCTGCAACAAGGAACAGAAACTCTGGACATTGGCCCTATTTCTGACTCTGCTGAACTCTAGCTGCCCCTCTTCCAGAACTGGGGACTTTGGAACCCAAGAAATGTAACTTTATGCAAATAAAGTTTTCTTCTACATTCCATCCTCCCTTGAAGGGCTTCTAAAAGTTCTTATTTCAACTGTGCCCCAAGAACCTCACTCCCCAAAACATCAGGGAAGTTTCATCCACCAGCATCATTATTACTTAGAAGCAGACCTGGGTAACAGTCCCAATTACAGCACATAATAATTGTGTGGATTTAGGCAAGCCATGAAAATCAACTATATTATTTTAATTTTAAATGAAGTCAATACTACCTAAACTATAGATTCTAAAAAGGACTTATATGTAATGTTATTGCTTAATTATAAATCAGTTACTCAATTATAAATGTATAATGAGTATTAAATGGAACACTTACTCTTAAAAACAAGGTCATCTCTTAGAAAAAAACATGCAAACCTAAAATAATCACTCATATTTCAATAAATACAAGCATAAAATAATTTACAGCTTTAATAAAAGATTTTAATGGTGCATTACTGAGACTAAATTTACATTCAGTAAAATGCACAAATCTTAAGTATATAATACATAAAAAGATGATTTTTGCTTTGAGAGTATAGTCTTTTTATCTCAATACTTTTGATATGACATTGACTATTTAGAGGTAAGTATGAGATGTTGTGTTAATGCAACCAGTCATTTTAATAATTTTATTCATAAATTCTTGACCATAATTACAATGACTTTTTCTCTAATGCTATCACCTTCTACTGTCCCCTGAGTACATAATATACAACTAAAATCATTGAACAAAGGGGAAAAAAATTCCTGTGGGGAATCTTATTTACTATGGCCTCTAAGAAGGAATTTGTACACCCCTCCCCCTATTTCCTGCAAGACGATTAATCATGGGGGGTTGTGCCTTCTGTATCTCCCCTTCTATCTCATTTATAAAATGTCCACCTTTGCATATTTTGATGTATAAAATATATTAGTATAGACATATAGGTCTAAACATAAAAATAAATATCTAACCTAATAAAAGAGTAACATGCAAATTAACCGTCACTCTAAGACACCCAAGCCACACCCACCTCTAAGCCATGGCCACCAGCCAATCAGAGCGGTTGTATGCAAATTAACCCAGCCAAGATGGTGGCTGGCAGCCACGGAGCTAGAGCAAACAGGAGGCTTCTGTTTGTAATGGAGGAAACTGCCTGCCTAGGCCAGCTGGGCCTCTGCTCAAGGCAACAATGTTTCAATTATAGAAGCTATGGAGCTGAAGCAAACAGGAGGCTTCGTTGCCTGCCTAGACCTCTGATCAAGGCAACAAAGTTTCAATTATAGAAGATAAATAAACTCCAGAAATCTGGTTCCAGCCAGCCTTGCTGGGACGTTGGGTCAATGGGAGCTGTGGGCAGCCTGAAAACGGCCCTCAGCCTCTCACCCAGGCTGGCCAGGCACACCAGCATGTGGACATCCCTCGAGGGGTCCAGACTGCAAGAGGGCACATGCCAGGCTGATGGACCCCCCTGAATGCACAAATTTTTTTGTGCACCAGGCCCCTAGTATTAACATATTGTGGAAACTCTGTTCTTGATTTTAATTAAATCCTGAAGCTTGTTTGATAAGGAATTTATTTGAAAACTCAGTAATTTTCTTTCTATTAGGAATGGGAAACTAGCAACAAGAACCTAGAAAAAGCACCACTTGAATGATATTCACCAACCTCTGATTTACTGAAGGCAGGGCTCAGCTCCACCTCATACTTCTGTTGTCATGGGCCTAAATGAAATGCTTTTCTAATCAAAGCATAAGCAACTATCTTTTATTCATCGTCATTAACTGCAAATGTCACTGTGCACATCCCTGAACTCTCTCCCTCATAATGGAAGAAAAACTGAACATAAATGATTAGAAAACACCACCTGCTCAGTACTTAATATAGAGGGAAAACACAGGCAACTCGTTTGGAAAAAAAGAAAAAATCCATTAGCTTGAGCTCAGCATATCTCATATTACCAACCGTGAAAGGAGAAAGCTAGGGAGGGCGCAGAATAAAATACTGCATGACAGATAGTCGTTTTCTCTTTGGGAATTTCCATCTAAAGACTGTCAAGCAGAGTGTGACTGAGGAGGCCACTGTAGGCCTGCCTCTAGATTCAGCACTTGCTGTGTGGACCATGGTAACAGCAGTTGTTAAAATGAAGATAAGTCAGCAGTACAGTACATCAGAAGGCCCAAAAGGTGCCTGGTTGAGCACTCAGTTGTGGCTGATAGCTGCTCTGATATAAAGAATGAAGGAAAAGATGGTTTTCAGCAGGCTTTTATTGATGATTTTCATTTATCTCGAAAAGTGGAAAGGAAGACCACAGATCATGTGGTTTCATACTTATATTATTGGACAACACAATCAAGGGGAACCAGGAGGCAGCAAACTGCAATGGGTAAGAAGAATCACTGGTAAAACAAGGTTTTGTTTTCTCCATTGCAATCGTTTAGCATAATGCCACAACCATAAATTTTTATCACGTGACATTTCTAGCTTTGGTTCAGTTGTAAACCATTTCCTAGGATTTTTTGTTTTTTGAGAAGTAACATTTAATAAGATTATATTTCTGTTAACAGGTTTTAGTTTAATTGGAACATGAGATGAATTTTGACTTTACCTGAATAAATATTTTATAATACAATTTTGAGAATATACAGATTTGATATTTTAAGGAAATAAAATGTCAGATTCTTTCAAGTCCTAAACAAATAAAAGTTTGATTCCAGGTCTTTTGAACATTACTGCAAAATTTTCTTCTCCTATATTTGTGGGATCTAGGGTATAGAAACCAGGAGAGAGTGATATACTTGGTGCTAGTTTGGGGACAGAGGTGATATACTAATTACCACAGGGGCTGAGCCAGTTTCCAAGGATAAGTTAGAAAGCTGATAATGAAAATATTAATGACAGCAATGACCAAAATGTAGGTAATTTTGTTATATGTCAAACGCTGTACTAAGCATTCTAAGGACAATGTTTTTAAAAATCTTCAGAGCAGTTTTGAATGCATATGGTTTTATTATCACAATTTATTTTTTTAAAAAAGCGAACTTAAGAATGTTAAATAACTTATTTACATTAAGTTGGACTATGAACCAATTAGCTATGCCCCTAGAACAGAAGCTGTTAGCACTGCCTTGAACTGTACTGTTGAACTTGACAGTCTTCAGAATGGAATTTCCTGTGAGAAAATGGTATCTATTACACAAAATTTCATCTCACAACCTCAGCAATTTACATCATCCATCTGTTAAATGCTAAAGCAGACAGTCTAATGGAAAATGTGTATCCAAATAGCCTGGGTATAGGAATGGAAGTCAAGTAACAGGCAACAGGGTCAGATCTGAGATTACGGGTTTCAGCAAGTGCATTTGGAATGGACGTTAGGAAAGGCGACTAGACTGTAACCTCAGAACAATGATTTGAAGCCCCAATGGCCTTGCAGGAGTGTAGTGAGCTGATACAAAGGATGTGCAGTTCATTCAGATAATTAGGAGCAGACTGCTTATTTCGGATGTGTAGTAGACAGTTAAGTATGAGCAAAGCAAGGGAGATGGACCAGGTATAGAAGGTCACCAGGGTGGAAAACTGGGCAAACAAGGACCTCACTCCCAGGGTAACCACCTTCTCTCCCCTAGCACACCTCTGGTTGCTGGTTGTGCAATTTTGACTCTCTCTTGGCATGCTGTCAGTCATGTGGTAGACCCCCTTAGAAGAGGAACCTGGGGCTGAAGAGCGACCTCATGTGACTCCCATGCTGGCTCTTGCAGGACCATTCCCTTAAGAAGTAAGCCCTAGCGGCAACATCTATGCCTCAGTTGTGTTTCAGCTCCAGGCCCAGAAAAGAAAGAAAAGCAGACAAGTGACACCATGACTGACGTCAGGACCAGGCGCATTGACCCATGACCCCCCTGCCTTGGTGCTGAACAATCAGCGAAGATGATGAGCCTAAAAGGACACACCTGAAAAGCTAATGAATATTCTATCCTTCCCTGGGATTCCCCTTAAAATTCCTGCCCTTAAAACCCTTAGGATGGAGTCTTTCAAGAGCACACCCATGCCTTCCCCTACCCCACCTCTTCCCTATAGCACCTTACCTTTACCTTTCTTGTTCCTAAGCTTCAAGGGCCCTACTTTTGCCCCTGTGACTTGTTTCCTGAGCCCTCTTCTCTACTACTCACTTCTTCTGCCTCTGTGATTCCTGAATAAATTTTCTCTTAAAATTTATGTTTGGGCTCTGAATTTTCTTAGCCAGAACTCAAGTACCAAGGTTGCTGAACCGAAGTCCAACTGTAGGCGACATTCTGTTGCCATTTTCAGTGCCAACAGGTGGAGTTACCGACGTAAGAAATAATTACCATCATTTTAAAAACGTTCATTCTATTCAGGAGAGAGGAGTAGAACTGTGGTTCAGAATGTGTTTATCAAACAGTAAGGAGAGAAATGGAGCATGCCTCTAAAAATGTAAACTAATGCCCGTCGTGGTAAATTAATAGCCCTTCTGCACTATGCTCTGGCTCTCTAATTCTAAGAGCATAAAAAGATTCTACCATGCCAGAGATCTATCAATATGGTGAAGAAAACCCAACAACATATATGAAATTAATAAATAAAATTCTTGGGTGTTTTGGGGGCAGAAATGCAATACATCATCCAAGCAAGAAAATTACTCATTTTCTTCAATGTCACTTCAAGGGAGGAACTAAAAAAGATACATAATAATAGTTCTATAAAATACATAAGATACAATTTTAAGATGGAAATTTTACAAACATGGAAGTGTTTGCCAAAGGAATTAATAATAATCCCATCAATACCTTTTTCAAACATAAGCAATCACTTCTTTGTGGTGTTAGAAATAAAATTTAAGTATCAGATGGAAAGTTGGATTTTGACAGATGACTTTGGAGTTGTAAAACATTTTCCCCTCCACCTTTTAAAGTGGGTGTAATTCCATGGAAATAAAGCTTTCTACTATACTTCATCCTCCCATGGGGGCCTCCAGAAATGTTTATTCCAATGGCACTGCAAGAACCCCACTTCCATAAGCAACCAGGGGAGGTGAACCCCTCTCCTATTCTCTAACAAGAGGAGCTGGTTATTCACCAACTCCATCAGTGGGTATTTCAGTGTGAGTTTTACTTGGTGATTATAATGTTCATGTGATAACTTGAGGTTAAAACTGAACTCATATAAGACCTACCTATATATATAAAAAGCCAGTGTCCATGGTCATCGTGATGACCATGACGATCAAATGACCAGTCACCACGAGGTGCATTGAGCACCTCTCAGTCTCTCCCTGCACCCCTACCCATGAGCGGGGCAGGGTGGGACTAGAGAGTGGAGAGCAAGCTGAACAACTGACCTCTTGGTCCCTGCCCCTGGGCCACAGGCTCCAATGGATCATTGATGGTGAACAGGGTAATCGGGGTGGGTGGTGGGAGGACCGGGCTGGCTGTCAGGAGGTTGGAATCAACAGCTCATCCCTGGCTGCTCAGGGGCTTAGGCTGCAGGAAAGCAGGCACCAGTGACCTCACCTCCATGTGCGTGCGCCAGGCCGGCCACTGATGGAACAAGCTGCATGCTCGGCTGCGCATGCCTGGGCCAGTGGGTCACAGCACACCCCACAGCTCCCATCAGTGCCTCAAGCCCCAGCAGCAGTGCCAGCTGTGGCAGCAGCAGTGCCCACATAAGCGGCTCCAAGTATGCAGCGCATTCAATCAGCAGCTGGCCCGGCACACATGCTTCGAGGTGAAGTTGTTGGTGCCCGCTTTCCCGCAGGCCTGGGCCCCGAGCAGCTGGGGATGAGCTGGTGATGCCAATGGCCTGACAGCCCAGCAGCGGAGGAGGCGGCATTTGGCCTGGGGACTGGCAAGGGGGCAGAAGATGACCCTGATTGCAGGAGGCGAAGCCCTAGGGACCCTACCCGCACGATTTCATGCGTGGGCCTCTAGTAACTTATACAATCTCACTCAGAAACATTTCTGCATTTCCTAATGTTTATAAATATGTCTGACAAATAGAGTAGATAGTGCCCACTTTTCCCTGGAGATTAATAGGATAATTAGACAAATTCACCCAATAATTATAAAAAATAAAAACTGAAACAGCATGTGCATATTTTGAACGAGAAAAAATTATCCAAAATAACACAAACCTTATAACTTTGGTCCTAATTATCTACTTTATTTTTCTTTTAAAATGTAAGTATTAAAGGTAGGAAAATAAGCCATAAAATCAAGCACAGATAAAGAAAATACAAATAATAAATATTTCACAAAAGCCACTCATCTCTCTGTGTATGTGTAGGTATAATTATGAGTCAATTTAAGTGAACAAATGAACAAACTGAATACATAGGACAGTTTGTGTTTTTATGTGTGTATGTCATGTTTGCCTATGTATTAGGAATTGATATTCCAATCTTAAAAATAAAAAATAAAATAGTGTCGTCATCTATATTAGCATTTGAATAACCTTGATGGAAATGTTGAAAATAAATGCAGAGAATTCTATTTAGTAACTTGGATTCCTGGATAAATAAATAATTTCAGAACTTAGAAGGATTTAAAGTGTCACCACCATGTTTGAGTTGAATATTTCTCTATTAACAGGATATACTGTTGAACACTGCTATGTCGTGCATCAGAATGTATTCACTTTTTATATTGCAAAAAATTAGACAGAAACCTCATTTAAAATAAAAGACGGAGGCCAGAAGGGGGAGCTCCCATGCCCTGCATGAAGCATAAGAGAGAGAACTGTTTATAATATCACTCCCAACTTCCTCTCCCCTTTATAAGAGTTTCCTCTCCATTCTTTTAGTGAACTTGCACCTGGACCTTCATGATTGAATGTTCCAGATTGCAGTTCTTTTGTTGTTCCTGAATAATTCTATTTTGCTGGAGAAATATCTAACTTTTTCTTTAAGTTCAACAATACAAAGACAGGCTTCCATATTGTACCTACTGCTGATTTAAAATGTGACCTTGAATAATATATCTCATTTTCCCCCAGATGTATATCCAATTGAGATATATGAGCAGACTGAAGTATAAATCTATCTTAAGAAATAGATAAAAGGCTTCTTTTATAAGCCAAATCATACTTTTGCTAATTTGATGATTTTGTTTTTATCTTTGCATCTGTTTGTTTATCTACCTATCCTTCCATCCATTCATCTACCCATTCTTTTTTTGTTTTGTTGTTAATCCTCACCTAAGGTTATTTTTGCCACTGATTTTCAGAGAGAGTGAAAGGGAGGGAGGGAGGGAAGAAGGGAGAGAGAGAGAAACATCGATTGGTTGCCTCCTGAACAAGTTCCAATCAGGGCCAGGATCAAGACCGCAACCCAGGTATGTACACTTGATCTTGAATTGAACCCATGGCTCCAAACACTGAGTAACACCAGCCAGGGATCATTATTTTTAAATTTTTTTTGTTGTTTTGTTCTTATGATATTGTCCAGTTGGTTTTATTTGTATCAATAGACTGGTAGAAAAATGTTTGCATGGAACCTCCAGAGGTCAGCAAAGAATTTACTTAAACTCAATCTACTCTGATTAAAATGTTGCAAAAATATCATTACATATCTGAAGAGCATAGTTCTTGGGGCTAGACAGAATTTTTATTCTTGGACTTCTTAGCTGACCAACTATGAATCTGGTCACGTAAATCACCCAAGCTTTAATTTTCTCATTGTAAAGTGAGAATAATAAAGGACCAAATTTATGTAAAATTTTCAAGTACTCAAGAAAGAGAACTGATTGTCATTGAATTAGGTAACTAAAATGATGCTTGGTATCTTAGTAGTGAAACAAATTCAGCAATATTTGCTCAATTATTGGAGAACCAGGCTACTTAGCAGGTGTACATATGCCACTCGGTCTACCTGCTAGACATTACTGCCAGTCAACAGTAGATAGAATGCCATCTGCGGACTGTCTACATGGTTCACATGTGGTAGCTCACACATGTGACATAAACAAGAGACACTTCACACTTACATCTGTACTCCAACAACAAGATGCCTCCAAATGTGAAATGAAACCCATCAATACTATAAACTCAGACATGAGTCCCGACTACTCACATTTTAGAATTACAGATACTATAATGGTTGAGCCCACCAGCTGTGGCTTAATAAACAAAGCTATCAGGTATCCACTATATCCACCTTTTATGCATACACATATAAAACTATTTCCATTTCTTTTATTTTTAATCAAGATTTCATTTTATAAAATATTATTTCAATGAAAATTTTGCCATTCAATTACTCTAGTTCTTTTTATTTTATCCCCGACTGTGAAAAAGACAATGCAAATTTATCTTGGCCTGCAGTTATTTAGTTATTTTAGATTTGTGATATTTATTTCTGGAAGTCACAAGAGGACCGTTCTCTCATAGCAATGATCATAAAACACATTTGATTGATAAAATTTCACGTTGTAGTTTTCTACTAATCAGATGTCTTGTGCAAATGGAAGAATAACGTATGCATTTGGTACTAAGTTTTCCTTAGAATGTCAGCATTTGAGCATTGATTTTTGCAGGAACTAGGCTTTCAACAAATAAAACTATAATATTTTGATATTTTGATATTAACACTCTTCCAAAAGACTCACTGACAGAAGGAGCTGGTGATCTATGCTCAATAATGAAAATAATTGTATAGAAATACCATTTCTGGGGAAAAACAGTATTTCTTGGCACCCACCCTTGACACGCAACTGTAGAAAATAGCAGCTATGATAACTATACCTCTTCCTGAAGGAGTCGGATGGCTAAGGAGCATATTGTGATAGGAGAGCAGCATTGCAGCTATCAATTCTATCTGTGTCTGTATTTACACACAGACAATGCACTCTTACTACTGTTCAAGGGCCCTGCTAAGATATATGATGGAACTGGTATACATTAGGCATGAACTCTTTACAGGGACCGCCTCACACAACATTACACGCTAGAGAATTTAGAGACTAGACCACACAAGCCACAGATGTCAAGGCCAATATATCACGTTTTTATTGTTATTTGCTTGAAACTGCCTATATACTTCAGTTTAATGTTATTTTTTAAAGAGAAAGTAGGCCTTAGAAGGACTTCTACAGCAATCATGCCTTGTGATTTAGAAGAAAATAAAATACCAGTAGTTCATGGCTAGAGAAAAAAAAGAAGGGGGACTTTATGACCCTTTTCTGTCCTCTCCCACTTGGCAGAAAAATCTGTGCCATGTCCAAAACGTACAAAACTAGGTTGAGGAAGCACCAAGGCTTAGCTTTAGAGGGAAGAGAGAAAATTATCATGACGCATTCAAGTGTAACCAGGAGCACTTACACGATCTGAGTGAAGGGCAAATGCGATGGTAAGGAGGCGATACATTCCCTCACAGGAAAGGACATCTAGCCAGGCACCGAGCTGCTTCGTCTCATCCAGAGCCATGTACCTGAACGAAGGTGAAAACCAAGACAGGTGTAAACCAGAAAAGTGACTGACAGTATACTACATCGAGACAGATAAAACTTACCTGTCTATAAACTTCCCTCTCAGGATTGCGTTCGTTGTGTCCCATAAGTTTTGGACAAAAATAGATACAGAGGCAGAGCAGCATCGAACAGACTGTCAAACTACAGTGGGAAGGCTAGGAGGGTTGTGGAGGGCAGGTTAAAAGATCAACTGAAGGACTTGTATGCATGCATATAAGCATAATCAATGGGCACAAGACACTGGGGGGTAGGAGAGGCCAGGGGAAAGTCAAGGAGGAAAAAAAGGAGACATCTGTAATACTCTTTGTAATACTTTAAGCAATAAAACAAAATAAAAAAACTTATATTTAAATCCTTCTTTATCCCTTTTAATAGTGTTACCATTAAATATCTTTTATTTATATTTAAAAAAGTACATGTCTTGAATATATGAACTGATAGCTTATTTTAGGATGTAATGCAGGATTATGATTATATTTGAAAGCCTGTTTCTCTTTGCCTCATTTGGTCTATTTACTTGTACACTAAGACTTGAATATAAGATTTGTGATGAAAAGCTATTTTTAAATAAGCTCAATGACATTTGAAGTTATCTTTTGGGAAAAACGATCTTACATAAATTCATAATATAGTTGCTTTGGGGAACTTGCCTTTGATTTTGATGAGAAAATAGATTACTAAAGCTCACTAAGGTGGAAGTGTTGATGGCAAGCAGTCATACAAACAACTAGCTAACATACATAACAGATACTGATGTCAGACACACAATCACCAATGTCAATCACATCAAGCATGCCAGTAAATTTTTAAAAAATTAACAACAAAAGCAATAAACAATTTGATTCTGTTATAAAACTTGTAGCCATTTACCTTTAACTTCTATCTATCTATCTATCTATCTATCTATCTATCTATCTATCTATCTATCTATCTATGTGTATTTTAGAATAGGATGAGTGATAGCAATTAAATTTTTTCCTGAACATATATTCATAGAGGGCTTGTTATATCCCAGATATTAGGCAAGGTGATTGATAAAAAATTAGTATTCAAAAACTACTTATAGCCTTTAAGAAGTACAGTTTCTAACTAGGGAACCCAGACAAGTAAATAGGCAGTGACAATGTAGGCTTGCAAGTCCAATAACGGGGTTAAGTAGCGAAAGGACCCACAATGGAGTTAGGAAACTTCATGGAATTTACAGAACGTTACTTACCCACTGGCACTATCCTTTAAGGGATATGTTACACTGCAAGAGTTTCTCTTGAGTTCCAACTCACTATAAGTTCCAGGGTGGGACTCAGATTTTCATTTTTAACCAGTTTGCATATGGCTCTGATGCTGTTTAATCTGGGAACAGCATTTTGAGAACGGTTGGACAACAGATGTGGAAATTGCTCCTCTTCATCATCAATGTAATTTTTACTGATTTTTTTATAAGGGAGAAGATTAGGTTATTGTAATCTAATAGTATGGCATTGTTGTTCGGCATAGTCAGCCAAAAGCAATCATGTGTTTAACCTCATTATCACCTGACAAGAGAGCAAGACACCAAGCAGTGTAGAGTTTAAGTATGAGCCCTGATGCCAGATCAGCTGGATTGGCCTAATTTTCATTTCGGTCTCCTTTTCTGCTCTGTGACCTTGGAATAATTAGTGAAACTCTCCATAACTGTTTTCTCATTTGTAAGTTAATAGCAGAAACCTCTCACACAGCATTGCAAGGACTAATGAAATACTGATTGTTATGCTGCTAGCAGTTTCAAGCACAAGAGAACCCCTAATAAATATTTGCAAAGGTAAAAGGAAGGAGCAGGACATAACATTTATACTGATGATACATCAATTTGAAAAATGCTGCTGTGAGAAATTCTAGAATTTTTAGAATATTTTCATAATTTAGTGCATTAAAATAAATCTGACATAGATCTTCATATCTGGGCCTTTAAAAAGGTGACAATGTGCATATTTTTTTTGGAAAATGAAAGGACAGAGAGGGTCTAGAAGATAATTATTACTAATTTCTAGTTTCCAAAAGAGCAGAATCCTTAACGGGGAGTTATTAACTAAAATGGGTAGCATAGTTGAGCTTATGAATTATTCACATTTTCCTGAATCTAAGTTAAAAGTGTGTTAAAAAAGTGAAGAAGTGCTTATAAATGCTTTTTTCCCTCTTCTCTTGTATTTCAGCTAAGGACAGCCTGGATGACAATGCACTGTGCTGTTTGTACTGAGAGTCCTGGCTAAGCATTATAATTGCTTTGATTTCTCCTAGAGAAATAACACAATTTCCTAATTTTGAAGATGGATTTTCACACTGATTCTATTAGTATCTGATGGGGAAAAAAGCTCAAAATCTATACAAATAGACTTGCAAAACTTTTCAAGCTGTTCAAACAATTTAAAAAACATAACTTTACATAAGCTAATGATTGTTCTGTGGTGCGTGGAGGGTCAGTTTTTGGCAAGTATTCAAGTTCAGTAAATAATTTTGTAGGAGGCACTTTGTAGCTGATGACTTTTTGTTGCTTTTTTTTTTTCTTCTTAGTTTTCTAAGATTGATTCACTGACCTTCAGCAGGGCTGAAAAAAAGAGAAATTTTCTGTCCCTTATTTCCTGCTTCTTCTCAAAGAAAGTTTGGTGTTTGAGGTTGTCTGCATTGAGGCACCTGAAGAACTTTCCACTGGGGCCTTTTCTGGTGCTGCTACTACTGTAATTAGCTAGTTATTAGTTACAGGAAAGGAGCAAAGGGAAGGTTAGACATTATAAGCATGTCATTTGCACAGAGTTTACCAGGAAACGGCAATTCCACACTCCCCAGGAAACCACTGACCCAATCCCTGCAGATTACTGAGAGAAGGGATTGGACAAAGGCGAAGATGGGAACATGTGCAGTGAAGTTGGGGTGACATGGGGAAAGTGCCCGTCCACCAAATCTGGGAGCAGAGATCACTGGCCAGAGGGGGCAGGGCCAATGCGAGCCCATGAACATTTGGGAATACGCAATCCCCTAGACAAAGGAATTCTCTCTCTTGGCTCTTGGCTCGCTTGATGCTCTTGGCTCCCTTGTTTTTCTCCTGGCTGTGTTCCCTCCATGATGGACTGCAGTGGGGGATGGACAGCTGGGCTGGAGTATGCAAGTATAGGAAGGAAATTCTGGGCAACAGCTTTAATTCCAGTCCTACTGGACATTTCCCTTGGCAGGACAAAGACAGAGGGGACCTTGGAAACTCAGGGAAATAAAGCTTTCCATAACATCTCATCATCCTGTGCAAGTCTCAGAAAATTCTTTTTCTCAGAACATCTCAAGAACCCCACTACCCCTAGTAACCAGTGGGGGCTAGGAGCTCTCCCCGCTGATAACACTACCAAATGGCAGATTTTCTTGGTAATTATTTTCAAATCACCAATTCTCCTTTCTAAGAATTCAGATTTGGTACATGCATTCTAAACAAGTATCCTATATAATAAAGAGGGAATAGGAAAATTGACCTTTACACTGTAACACCATCACAAGATGGCAGCACACACAGTGGAGGCGGGGCCAGTGGCTGCTCTGTGCAGCTTCTACCAGGGTTCCTGCAGCCCTGCAGGGCTGTAGGGGGTCCCAGTGGCCGCTTCATGTGGCTTCTAGTGGGTTTTTTGTGGCCCCACATGAGTGCTACAGGAGCGGGGCCCAGTGGCTACTGCATGTGGCCTGGAGACAGGGCATTAGGGCTGCACTCCAGGACTCAGGGCCATCCCACAGTGTGCCATCCATGGGGGG
>PVJC01006877.1:0-18597 GCA_004026665.1 Murina feae | reverse complement strand
CCTGTCACTGAAGTGGTCAGGCCTGTAAGCCAGGCAGGTGGCGGGGGAGGCAGGGGGCCTAAGGGGCAGAATAGGTGATCAGATGGGGTTGGGGGTCCCCTGCCCAGGCCAGAAGACTTCACCAGAGGCCTCAGGCATGGGCAAGGGCAGAGCCGGTGATCAGAGGGGGCAAGGGCAGAGCTGGTGATCAGAGGGATATGAGGGTAATCTACCCAGGCATAAGGTTGGGCCAGAGGCCTGAGGCCTGGGCTGGGGTAAGGCTAGAGAACACAGGCCTGGGCTCCGCAGAGCCAGCGATCGGAGGGGCAGGGGCGGAGCCTGCGATCACAGGGGTCTGGGCACTGGTGGAGCCAGCAAAGCAGGGGTCTGGGGGTCTCCTGCCCAGCCCTGTAGCCTTGGCCAGAGGCTGCAGTGGGTCAGGGGCGGAGCCAGCCATCCAGTGATCTCAGGGCCTGGGCTCTGTGAAGCCAGTGATTAGAGGAGCTTGGGGATCTTCTGCCTAGGCCTGTGCCTAGCCAGAGGTTACAGGCCTGGGCAGGGGTGGAGTTGGGATTGGAGAGGCAGGGGTGGAGCAGGTGATCAGAGTGAACTACAGAGGAAACACCTTTTCTTACTGCTCATTGGCTAAGCTCCCTGTATGCTACTGGTAATATTCTTAGTAACTTTGGTAATAAGAATCCCTAAAGGCGATCTAGGGTTTTTCCACCACACTCCTGGAGAAAAAAAATGAAGGTCCACTGCTGGAGGGCTAAGAAATGTCATATCCTGCCCTAGCCAGTTTGGCTAGTGCATAATGCCTCAGCCTGCTGGTTGCAGGGTCTGGGTTCAATTCTGACCAAGGGCATGTACCTAGGTTGCAGGCTTCTCTCTGGCCAGGGCCCAGGTCAGGGCATATGCAGGAGGCAACCAATCAAGGTGTTCTTCTCACTTTGATGTTTCTCTCTGTTTTTCCCTTCTCTCCCACATTCTCTAAAAATTAATGGAAACATATCATTAGGTGAGGATAAAAAAGAAAGAAAGAAATATCATATCCTTTGAAAGACACATCTTGAAAATGCCTAAAGAAAGTTGTCATTTCCTCATGGTGAAGGGACTAGAGTCTGTGTTGATGAAAACACCTTGGTGGCTGAGGTGACTGGCAGTGGCTGCAGCAGCGGGGTGATGGGGCTGGTGGCTTCCCTTGTTTAGCCTGGTCGCCTTCCACAAAGAGAGGCTAGACTTTGGCTTAGGCCTGCTCCCCACGGGAATCAGGGAGTGGGCCTAAGTCGTCAGTAGGACACTGTGAGAGGGGGCAGGCTGGGCTGAGAACCCTCCCCCCCCAGTGCACGAATTTCATGCACTGGGCCCCTAGTTTTATATAAAATTGAAAGGTATTCATTCAACAATTACTTATTGAGCTACTAATTTATACCCAATGTACAAATAAAGTAAATGAGGACTTTTTTTTTTTAACACTCTTATTGAAGAAAAAACAGTTAAAGGGCTCTGGTTAGAAATAGAAAAGGAAGATAAAAAACTGGGGGGAAACTGCTAGAAATTTTAGCAACACAAATATTGAAGATATATAAGCATGAGTAAAGTCACTTAAGGCTCTGAAAGGTGCTGGTTGGAAGAGAAGGAAAAGTAAGTGAGTATAAAACATCAGGTAGACCCCACAAGAGAGTTCTATTTGATTGTGAGATATAATGAATGTTAAATAAACCTTGTGGACTAAAAATCTACCACATATTCAACCTGACAAGCTCAAGGAGGCCTGCATGGTGGCCTGACAAACTCAGAGAGAGAAAGTAGCCACATAGGATGGTGGGAACTGAAAACTTTTTAATTAAAAGCAGTTCATGGCAGGAAGTCCTGTTTTAGGGCAGGAGTTTTCCCTAAAAAAGGTCAACCTTCACCTTAACTGAGACTGTCAGTTGGCTTTTTTTGCATCTAGGATAAGATACAAAAACAAAGTAACTTCCTTTTTTCAGGATTCCTCAAATCACAATTACCACACTAGAGCTGAGACAAGTCCCCTCATTTGTATTATTCCTGTGTTTATTGTTGACTGTTAACTATCCTGCAT
Organism: Murina feae; assembly: GCA_004026665.1. Classification (NCBI taxonomy): domain Eukaryota; kingdom Metazoa; phylum Chordata; class Mammalia; order Chiroptera; family Vespertilionidae; genus Murina; species Murina feae. The sequence continues at coordinate 16,532 of PVJC01006877.1, read as the reverse complement.
GCATCTATGTAAAAGAAGCATGTGTCTATTCATTTTACCTCTAATCCAATCCCAGAGGTTTTCTGGTTTTGCTTTCTCCCACCTTCCTAATCTATCACCAATGGACTCCATTTCTCCTTTACTGTAACCTATAAAATAAGGCTTTTGTCATTCTCTGGTGTGTGTTTTCAATCCCTTGGGATTTTGCTTCCCAACAATGGTTGTCAGTTTGGCTCAAATAAACTCATAAAAAAGTAGGAAAGTAATGTTGACCCTTTGTAAAATAATGATAAAAGATGTGCTCAGGTTGCTAGAAAAGCGCATGCACAGAGCCATGTGCACAATTTAATCTAAAAAGAAGCTGGGATGGATGATGAGTTCATGGTAAATCATGGCACACAGTGCTGTCTATTTTATTAGCTCTTTAGGTTGTTGCTGCTGCTATCTAAAAACAGAGTTAAATGTTGGTACTGTGTTTGGAATAAGAGATGGATAGGGCAGCGAACTGGATATGTTTGCAGAAATAGACCTCATTTCAACACAAAAAAAATTTCAAAAATAAGGGGGCCTATGAAATATTTTTGAATAAAAGCCTGAAATAAGATTATGTCAGATAGAAGACTGTGAATAACAATTCTCGAGATTGGGTAGAGATGGTGAGTTTGCTTGTATGTTATTCAGAAAATAATCCTGTGATCTGCAATTCTAACATGACTAGATGCTGAAAACTTGAGAAATTACAGGAGAATAAAGCCCATAGGGTCAGTTGTCAATATAAACCTATGTCCTTCTTGTGATATATATTTAGAGCCAGCATAGAAAAATCTCTATCAGAAATTCAAAGTGGACATTTCTCAAGGAAATGGAGTGAAAAGCAAACCTTGTTCAGAAATTAAGTTATTTTAGGAAGAAATGAACCATATGAATAGCAGGTGTCTATGCTAATAGAATGACTATGTTTTAATTAAGCCACATTTCCCTACAGAATAATTATATATGTTGTTTACTCAACTATTTTTGAAAAGATCATTAACACTTCTGTAATGTACTTTCTTCTCAGGCTACAAGTTAAGAGCATTGAGAACATTTGCTTTCATTAGGAAAGAAACACATAATAGGTGTTCTGCCTATTGCAAATATTTATTCCCTATAAAATAGGGTGCCCAAGGATTCAAATATACTAATAGTCTTACTTTCATACTTTAAGTTTATAAAACTTATCATAACTTTGTGATAAAGAATTATTCCTTGGAGCCCTAACCGGTTTGGCTCAGTGGATAGAGCGTCAGCCTACAGATTCAAGGGTCTCAGGTTCGATTCCGGTCAAGGGCATGAACCTTGGTTTCGGGCACATCCCCAGTAGGAGGTATGCAGGAGGCAGCTGATAGATGTTTCTAACTCTCTATCCCTCTACCTTCTTCTCTGTAAAAAATCAATAAAATATATTTTAAAAAAAGAATTATTCCTTGGGTTCTATGGAGCTGCAAATTTTGAGATACCCTCAAATAAAAATTACTATACCCATGGAAAATTCTACCATTATAATAAGATCTCATAGCTGCTGCACATAAGAATGAGGGGAGTGGCGCAGAACACACTGCCAGGAAACCATGAAGTGTTATCTTTTGAGTTAAATATTTGTTAACTGAAATAAAACTGTCTACCTGAAACATTCAGAATTGTGGGAGCAATTGTGTTCCTTTTGGAAGAATCTTTTGGGAAATCACAGGAAATCAATGCATCTTAAAGGCTTAAAGAGGACCTGACGACATGGAGAGTACATTCAATGTCCTCACCTGGACTACCATAAATCTACAGAATTTTGGAAAATGATTTATGAGAGTTGTATCGCTCATTAGATGAAATGAGCTAATTGGATTCTTTGACAAGCTATTAAGTAGCCCCATGGAAGCAGCTAATAACATTATGTTCCAAAATGTTGAACTTGGCATCAAAGAATTCTGTATTTTAGGGCTTCTGGTGTTTACTTCTCTCTGCAGGGATAGTGGAATCGTTGAATCTGTATCACTATACTCACTGTCAGCACAGGAATCTGTAGAAGAGAAAGTGCTTGGTTAGACATAATTACGGAATTGAAAAGAGATGGCTCCTACTATTTTTATTTCTACCTATCAATTTCATAAATTGATGGCAAAAATACACTTATAAGGGATTGGAAAATGATGCTTGCAAAGCATTTTGACAAGAATAATTCTGGATATATTCCACCAATTTGAATAGGAAGGCACTATGTTTGAAATGTCATGGCTGGCTAAATCCTAGTTTCTCTAAAAATGTTGACCTCTGAAGCTGTTAATGTTACATATCCAAAGGACAGAGCTTCTCCCAATACAAATAGATATCAATTCTAAATGCACTGTAAATGTGTATGTCAACTGTAGCAATAAACTTTAAACACTTTTTTTTTTACATCAGCCATGTTCTGAAGAATTAAAAGCACCGTGATAAAAAAGATTTTCATCACAGACAATCTTTACAGGGTAGATTTTACAACAAAAAGATTGTGATTTTTCTCTAGTAAATGTCTGATATTATCTATATATCTTCCAGTTGTACTTAATACTATGCAAATACTATTATGGTTCCAAATAACAATATCAAATCATGAGTTCTTCCATTTTGGAATGATGAGAAGTAATCTCATAGCTTTTTTGTTTGAAAGTACATGTTATCAATGTTTACCCAAGAATAATTTTAGGTATAAACACTTTTAAAGTTCAATTTGTCTCTGAGTTGTTTTTTTCTCAAGCTAATGCTTCGTCCCTGTGTAGGTGTAAGCACAGGTTAGCCACCATCGCTTCACCTTTACTATAAAGCAGTTGATATAAAAACAAAAAAATGTGTCCAATGGTCTTCTGGAAGAGGAAGGAGTTTCTCTCTTTCAATGGGCTAAAATACAAGCTGCAAAGACATGGTCTCTACTCTCTAGATTTCAGAAGGCGCTAAACTAATCTTGCCATCATCTTCCTAATGTTTTATTAATATCAGAATTTCAAGTTATGCAGGAAGTTTGTAATTTTTGTTTATTGTGCAGCAAAGGGAAATATTGTGTGTAACTTGAAAAATATTCTGTTTACTTCCACCACGACTGAGGACGTCTGTCTTTACTGCAGACATGGTCCTCTCATCTCTCCTATAATGCTGCAGTGTTCCAACTATGTATGTTCTGCTTTCTCTACCGCTGCTTTCTCTGTTCTCTCTGATATTCCTGATATTCTCATTAGCCCGTTTTAGGCTTATTACATTTCTCAGTGCAATTGTTCTTTAACTTGGTGTCAGTGCTGAATCCCAGTAATGGTTATATGGCCTCCAAGGAGAGGTTTATATAGAACAGAAAGTGCCTGGCTAAGCTTGGTTTCTATGTAAGTAACTTCAATAAATGTTGCAGAAAATAAAGCTCTATAAGTGTTTTTGAGGATTTCCTTTTTAATTTCACCAAATTTCAGTTTTACCTTCCATTTGAATGAAAAGTTGGTTTGACATTTCAGGAAAGAGGCTATTGTACAACATTAGATGGACACATTGTACAGATTTTAAGTGCAGACATGTGGGAGAATAAGTGGGGTTGGGCTGGGGGTAGAGGGAGATATATAAGAAGAAATAGAGTTGCTAGCCTAGTTAAATTCTAATTAAATATATAATATGGTGAGGAAGAAATTAATTTACTAAGGGACAATTTTAATAGCCTGATGAATCTAAAATTAAACACAGCAGGGTGAAAGGATTTATAGTGATAATCAAATATATTATAAACCATCACTTTATATGGGGTAACATTGAATTTTTTAATTGTTATTCAACATTTCCTAATACAAAGTGTTATTATGAGAACCAATATCAAGATAATACTTTAAAAATCAAGTTGGCTTAGTAGAGGAAGAAGAAGCAGTGTCTGAACCGAAGGCTGAGGGGTTGCCAGTGGTCTGTGATGACTCAAAGTTAGCAATGATGGTCATGAAGAGGGGACCATTTGCATTGAGTCCAGCCAGCAGGAACCCATCACCATTCAGCCTTCACACTGTAAGCAGCTGTCTTGTTACTAATTCCAAGTGGAGGATGGGCAGCACAGGTTCCTACACCCTGGGAAAGTGTGCTGCCTCCTGCGGGAGTGTCACTTCTGGAGCAGAGTCTTGAGACCTGGCTCTGCAGCCCCCTGTGGTCTCCAAGGAAACCCTGGAGATATTCTCAGATGACATCAGAAGAGGAAGCATCAACACCATAAGAAGGCTCAGGAGGAGCCCCATGGAGAACCCAGGATTGAGATGGAAAAGAACACATTCACATTCCCCTGGGGAATCTGCAGTAGTTTCCTGCCTTTAGCTTTATTCTTGCTTTGGGTGTCACTAGCACTGAAGGCCATGGGGCTTTCTCCATTTCTCCTCTCAGAAGAAGTCCAGGTTCCCCAAAACAGACTTTCTACTGACCCCTGTGTGACCCACCTCCAGTCAGGGCAGTGCTTCATTCTCCATTGGGAGTCTGGAAGACGCCCAATGCTTGTGGGTATACAATGCGCCCTTTCCTTCTTTTGCCCAGATGCTGAGAGTTAGAAAAGCAGAAGCAAAAGCAGATGTGTGCCTAAAAACTGCTCCAGACAAAGGTGAAAACAGCTTAGTCCGTCCTGCCACAGTGATAGGGAGAGAGAACTTGGACCATGTTCCTGTGCCTAGTTTCCACCATTCCTTCAGCCAAGCTATTGAAGCAGCCGTGAGGAACTGGACAAGCCAGTTACTTCTGATGCCCTCTCTGAAGAGAAAGGAGGGGAGGGGAGGGGGGGAGAGGGGAGGGGAAGGGAGGGAAGAGGAGGAAGGAGAGGGGAGGAAAAAGAAATAGAAGCTTGTGTTTAGCACCTCAGTCACATACACCAAGTGAAACTATTGGCTTAGGCTACCTTCTCCCTCTGGTTTTCTTTTTTTCCGTGCTTTTATCTGAATTTGAACAAATTAGCTCCAAGGCCAGGGTTTTTCTACAACATGAGGGGGAACCAAGAGGATTTTAAAAACGGAGTATTTTCCACCTCCCCATTTTTATACCAAAATAAACTATTGACACTTAGGAGGGGGGAAAAATAAAAAACCAAAACAAGGTGGCATTCTAGTTCTAATGAAGGTATTCTTTCTCATATTTCTAGTGCAGTTCTGAGGCATCACTGGAATTTATATATACTGGCTGCTATAGGTCAACATATTACTTCCATTTAAATTCTGTAGCTACTGCATAGTTTTAAAAACAGAATATATCAAAAAGAACTTCTGCATATTTTCAACAACCCCAAAAGATATAAACATATTTATAAACTAGCTGTACCTGGCCACACATTGCTGTGGCTCAGTCTGGTTAAATGGAAAAGAAAGAAAAGAGAAAGCGCATGTTTCTAATATGTTTAATTGCACAATGCTTGTGGGTATACAATGCGCCCTCCTGACACGCCGCCACCCCCACCCTGCCCAGCTGCTCTGGCCTCGCACACTTGCGCCTCTGCAGCCTGGGCCCCCTCAGCCCTGGCCTGCACCCCCGTTTCCCATAGGTGGCTCACACCCTGTGCCCCACACCCTGTGCCCAAAGCAGCCCAGCCGCTCTCGACTCCCACTGGCAGGGGCCCTCGCCGGGCTGCCTGAAAGCCGGAGGAAAAAGGAGCCAAGGAAGCTTTCCGGCCCTCGCCCACCACACTCCCCACGAGCCCTGGGCTGCCAACGTGGGGGGGACCGCAGCGGCCACCCACCCACGCCCCGAGACCCAGCCCAGCCCCACCCAAGGCCCAGCCCTGCGCTGCCAATTCTCAATTGCAGTATGTGTAGTGGAATCCCTGGCAGATCAAGTGAATTCCAAAATTCTGTTGGATAATTAACAGCTTCATCTGCTTCCACAACAGTGTCGACGGACTTGTATGTGACTGCCTGGCTTTGAATGTTAGACTGAATAATATTGTTAAGTTCGTAGCATGTGTTGCTTTTACATCCAACAGATGGCGCTGTTTTTTTTTAAAAAAGTATGTTTTTACCTGTCACAGGTGTGAAATCTATATAATGTAGGTATATAAAAACATGTGTGTATTCGAATGCAAAGTTGTGCCAAAATTTCAAAGCAATCAATGCAGAACTTTTGGAGATTTGAGATTTTGAACAAACGAACATTTACATTTTTATTTATATAGATGAAGACTTTTAAATCATTAACATAATCTTGAGATTTAGCACCAGATTATTCATGTTTATTTAATAAAGTAAAAGTAACCTATGTCAAAATAAAAGTAATCTAAGGCCTTAGGTTCTAGGGCCTTTAGTGGTAATGAGCTGGGTTTATGGATAGAGAAGCAGAATGAAGAAATTCGATTTAAAAAAGAAAGATCATGGAGTTAAGACCTGAATAAAATGATAATCTTATGTTAGGGGACTGGTATAAGAATAGGGAAGGTCAGAGTGCTTAGAAGAATCAGAGAAAATTTAAAGTGCAAATTCAGCAATAAATAGTCAAAAAGCATTTTATAAAGCTTTACAGTGTGAAATCTGTTGCAATTAATCCTCTGTAGGGTCCTCAAGAGATCTCGGCACAGACATGTAAGACTTTAAACACTTTTGGATTTGGATGTGAGTTTTATATGGATGGATGCCACATTGACGTACATGAATTTGCCCTGATTTCAGAACACTGAAGATGCAACTTTACTAGGTTCACTTTTGAGCTGTATTTTTATGTTTTTAGTTTTTACATTGTCATTCTAATGTATACCTTTAATAAGATGCTTATAAAAAGTAAAATTCAATGTTAAACACCTATCCTTGATATTCTGTGATTTACTAATGCTCATATTTTAACTTACTAATTTCTTAATTGACAGAAATCAGTCCCAAGGAAACAGGTTTTTACTCCAGTTGCCATTTCTTGCTACTCTTAAGGATTAGTCTTTTTTTATTGAGGAATAATTATTTAGCCTATTAGTATTAGTCTATGCTACTGAGGAAAAATTTGGCATATAGCAGATATATTATGCATGTGCTTTGGTCTATTATATTCCATACATAGTCATTAATAAAAAACACATTTTAAACTTCATTAGAACTTAATATCACCAGTGTTTGCCTGTTAACATTTTATTCTAATGACAACGTATAGTTGGATTTTCTTAAGTAGGTTCTGTATCACATTGTATAATAGCCTTCTCACTATGTCGAAGAACCTTGAATTCCCCTTCTACATATTACAATTGCCAAACGCACATAACTATACCTCAAAAGTAAGCACATTTTAATGACCTATTAGCTATTAAAGGAATGGTTGTCGGGAAATTAAAATGGATGTATAACTTGATTAATTCAGTTTGCTATTTAAATGCTTTTCAAAGTAATCTGTTTTCATTATGACATTTATAAATTCTTCATATCCTAATTACCCCTTATATTTAAACACACGTATTTTACTACACTTTTAACATATGCCACATCAAGGTTGTACTTATTATTTGACATAACTAAGTAATGGGAAAGGAGTTCTAAATTATTGTTTAGCAACTGCTAAATATGAACATATAAAATGTTAAAGCATAATGCTCTAATGAAAGTGAGATAAATGTTGAAACAGAGTTGAAGAATGAATATATGCACATGTACATTTATACACAGATGTCATGTATTTGTGTTTATATGTTCATACAGACATACACATACACTCATTCATAGTGTTTTATATTAAAGCCATTGTTATGTAGTATAAGGAAGATCAGATTTTCAGATTTGACATATGCTAGCTGGGCAAAATATTTAACTTACCTAGGTCTTCTTTTATAGATTGTAATTTTTACACACTTAGTAGAGGCCCGGTGCAGGAAATACGTGCACAGAGTGTGGGTGAGGGGATGCGGGCTCAGCCTGGCCTATGTCCTCTCACAATCTGGGACCCCTTGGGGATTGTTGGGGCTAAACCAGCAGTGGAACATCCCTCTCACAATTCGGGATGCGCATGCACCAGTGACCATACTTTTCATACAGGTGAAAGGCATCTTGCTGTTGTATGGGCAGCTACATTATTTTGCCCTGATTATAAAACACAGCACATAACATGATCCTTCTGAGGCAGTAGTACCATTTCCCTCATCTTATGGGTGGGAAAACTGAAGCAGAGAGAAGTTAAGTAATTGGCTTTGTAACACAGTTATAAGTGTCAGAATCAGGGCTGACCACAACATGTGCAAGCCAGAGTCCATGCATGTCATCGCTGCATCATCCTGTTTTTTTAGTGTAAGAGTAGCCTTGCCAGGTTTTAATTTTTAAATCTAAAAGACTATTCCCAATATATAGGGTAGGGTCCCTAGGGCTGACCTGCGATCAGGGCCATCTGTGGGGTGACTGGCAGGCAGGGTAATGGGGGGGGGGCACTGGCACCTGTCTTGGCTGGTGGCCTGGCACCGCCCACTGGTCGGCCCCACCCCTGATCACCAACACTGGTTGCCTCCCTCTCAGGGGGCAGACTGGGGCAGCCCCTGTGTTGAGCGTCTGCCCCCTGGTGTCAGTGCACATCATAGTGACCCGTCGTTCTGTTGGTTGTTCTGCAGTTCAGTCAATTTGCATATTAGGGTTTTATTATATAGGATAAGACATTCTGGATTCAAGAAGAAACATTGTGAAACTAGTAGAATGCTACTTTTCTACCAATTCCATTCTTTCCAGCTCCTCAGTGTATCATTTCACCTTGTTTTTTTTTTTTTCCCCTTTTCTATCTATTTCATTACCTACGATATAGACCTATATCTGTTGCCTTTTCCCCTTGTCCTTGGTTTTATCACTTACCTTTTTCTCATTTATGGCTCTAAGCCTTTTCCCTTAAATGTTATTTTTTTTAGAATATAATCACATCAAAGACAGAGAAATTTTGCAAAAGACATACCTGATAAAGGACTGTTATCCAAAAATATGCAAAGAACTCTTTAAACGTCAACAATAAAAAAATGAACAATACCATTAAAAATGGGCAAAAGATCTTAACAGACAACTCACTGAAAAAGACATACATACAGATGCCAAATGAGCATATGGAAAGATGCTCAACATCAGCTGTCATTAGAGAAGTACAAATTAAAATGACACTGATTTACCACTACACACTTGACTATTAAAATGGTCAAGTTTCAAATCATTGACAATACCAACTGCTGGTCTGGATGTGAAGCTATATGAACTTTCATTCATTGCTAGTTAGAATACAAAACAATACATCCACTCTGGAAGACAGTTTAGTGGTTTCTTCCAAAATTAAACATATTCCTGTCATATGATCCAGCAATTGTCTTCCTTAATCCAGATGAATTAAACACTTACGTCTACATAGAACTGCACATGGATGTTCCCAGCAGCTTTATTTATATTTGCTGACAACTTGGACTCAGCCAAGATGTCCTTCAGTAGGTGAATGGATAAATAAAATGTGATACACTCAGATGATTGAAGTCAACACTAAAAATTAAACAAGCTATAAAGCCATAAAATACTATATAATTTCAACTATATGACATTCTGGAAAAGGCAAAACTACGGAGACAGTGAAAAAATCAGTGGATGCCAGGGTTCAGGGAGAGAGAAGAATGAATAACCAGAGCACAGAGGATTATTAGGGCAGTGAAACTATCTAATTGGTACTATGATGGTGGATACATGTCCGTATACATTTGTCAAAACCCAGAGTATGTAAATCATAAAGAGTGAATTCTAATGTAAATTATGGACTTTTGGTAATAATGATGTATTAATTTAGGTTCATCGATTATAACTGTCCTGTGAGATGAACATAGAGAGGGGGATATTGTGCATGTGTGGGGGCAAATGTTATATAGGAAAGTTCTTCATGTTCACACCTCAACTTTCCTGATCAGGCCGGGGCCCTACCCGAATGCACGAATTTCATGCATCTTTAGTGAGGTAATAAAAAAAGGTTTTAAAAGATTAAAAGAAATAGAGTTTGATGCCATTAGAACATTGGGTGCACGTGTGTGTGTGTGTGTGTGTGTGAGAGAGAGAGAGAGAGAGAGAGAGAGAGAGAGAGAGAGAGAGAGAGAGAGAGAGAGAGAGAGAGAGAGAGAGAGAGAGAGAGAGAGAGAGAGAGAGAGAGAGAGACTCATGTGAATGTAGACACAAATGAGTTTCATACATGTATAACTCTGGAGTTTCATGTCAGGACACTGATGCATACTAGTAGATGCAGCTATCAAATCAGTACTGTTCAAATATGAAAAAAAAATACTCCTATTTAAACTCTTGAATATTTGGAATGTTGGAAAGAACACCAAATCCATGCTCAAATATTTGAGTTTAAAACTTGGTCCTTCTATTTATTTGCTCTATGGATTGGGGCAAGTCACTGAATTGGGAAAGTCCAAATACTTATTGGAAAATTATGAGCTTTGCAGTTTAATAACAACTTTTCTCCTCACCATTTAGAAGGCATTTATTGAGTTCTTACTATGTATTTAGTATGCTAAAGACTTCATATGCATAATCTCAATTCTTACAGTAAGGCAGCAAGAGTTTTAAAGATTAAAAACCTGATGCCCAGAAGGATTTAGTCCCGTCTTTAAAGACTAATGCTGGTTAGTGGACGTGTCAAGATTGTACAAAGTCCTACCTGCCCCTAGTCCCTATCTCCTCAGCACATCACACTAATAACTTATTCAGGCATGTGTCTTAAAGTATTCTTTATCCCAAGACAGGTAACAGTGCTAAGCATAGTATTAGTATATATTAATCTAAGGGGAAAAGAGTTTTATTTAGCTTATTAGTGAGTAGGTAGTGAGTTATCCCTCTCCTATTAAGGCTGAGTCAGACTAAATAGCAAAAGTAAATATGGTCAAATGACTGCATGACTTCAGATTAAATTATTGTAAAATCTTTATGATTAGAAACCTACATATCATTTAAAAAAAAACAGCTCCCATTAGGAAGTTATATGACTGTATATCCTATATTTAAGCTTTTAAAATACATGAGGGGGAAAGGTCAAGGGAAAAAATGGAGACTTATTTAACACTCTTTGTAATACTTTAAGCAATAAAACAAATTTAAAAAAATACATGCACAGAACTGTCTTAGCCATCTTTTCCATACTGGTTACTTGAAGGGTGATTGGACTAATTCAAAAATCAAAATTGATTCCATGATTAACAGCTTGCTGCATTATTTTGGGTATAACATTAAAATGTGTTTAAGGCTCATCATTCTCAACCATCTAATCTAATAAAAGCATAATATTGAAACTGACCGTTTCTTTGGGATGCCTAAGCCATGCCCACCAGCCAATCAGAGTGACTGTATGCAAATTAACCCAGCCAAGATGGAGGCCGGCAGTCACGGAGCTACTAGAATAAACAGGCAGCTTCCGTTGCAGCAGGAGTAAAACTGTTTGTGGGCTGGGCTTCACCAGGCTCCAGGTAACAACATATTTGCAACATTGTCTCAATTATAGAAGCCACGAGCTTCTATAGACAGAAGGCTTCCTTAACTGCCTAGGCCTCAGCTTAAAGGAACAGTGTATCAATTATAGAAGACAAACCCCAGAAACCTGCTTCTAGCCAGCCTTGCTGGCACATTGGGTCAATGGGAGCTGTGGGCAGCCTGAAAGCCTGAAAACAGCCCTCAGTCTGTCACCCAGGCTGGCCACACCCCAATGGGGTGAGGGACCCCACTGGGGGGCTTGGCCAGCCTGCAAACAGTCATCAGCCCCTCACCCAGGCTGGCCAGGTACCCCAGTAGAAACCCAAAACCTGAAGGGGCTGCGGGCAGCCTGAAAACGCCCCTCAAACCCTCACCCAGGCTGGCCATACCCCAATGGGGTGAGGGTCCACACTGGGGGGCTTGGCCAGTCTGCAAATAGCCATCAGCCCCTCACCCAGGCTGACCAGGCACGCCAGCAGGTGGACATCCCAGAGGGCCTCAGACTGTGAGAGGGCACAGGTCGGTCTGAGGGATCTCCCGAGTGCACAAATTTTTGTGCACCGGGTCCCTAGTAAGGAATAAAATTGCTGGACCAGGTGATCACTTTTTTTCTTTTTCTTTCTAACTAAGAGTGCAACCAACTTTTGTCATCTTACTCCCCCTTCCACTTCTCAATATTAATATTAGATCTTTAGTCAATACATTGATCATTAGACTTTCCCCAAAATTTGGCCCTGGAAATATCCAACAATATCTAGATAGCACTGTGCACAAAATTATATGATAAATAGATATGACTGAATGACCTTTAGAACAGATAGAAAAATTTAGGAAATCATGTATGTACACATAAATATATGCATGTCATATGTATTAGAACATGTGAATTTCAGAAGCTGTGCTACTAAATTCATTCCATGCTTCTAAATAATTACTGAACCCAATACTATGTCTTATGAAATCTCTCAAATACTTTGAGCTGTTTGTGTGTGTGTGTGTGTGTGTGTGTATATAATTTTTAATTGTACATTAATTCACTTATTAATCACTAAAACCTTTTTTTCCAAATCTAGGAACTTAAAAATACATAACCTGGTAATTCATTCTTGAAGCATTGCTAGATAAAGTGATCAAAATTATACACAGCATTCTGTCATCTGAGCAGAGTCCCAAGAAAATACATTACTAGTTTTTATTTTTTCAACTGTAAGCAAATTTCTGGTATATCATACTTCAGAATTTATCTTGAAATCAAATTAAAACTTTCAATTAGTTAATTAGTATATTATGTTGTAGATTTTATCCTAGAAGAAAAAATTGTAAAGGCAGGCAAGCATATCTGTGGAAGGCATTTCTCAAGCTGAGTAGGTAAAGTGCTTATCCACACATATTATTTTAATTGGCATATATATTCAGATAGTTTATGATAGGGGTAGGGAACCTTTTTTTCTGACAAGGGCCATTTTGGATATTCAAAACATCATTAATGAGCCACACAAAATTATTAACTTAAAAACTAGCCTGCTATATTTGATCAAACATTTAATTCATTCCCAATGCCTTGGCAGGGCCAGACCAAATACTTTCATGGGTCTTATATGGCCCACAGGCAACACATTCCCACCCCTGGTTTAAGAGAAAGATGGTACCTATTGAATGTAAGCTTAGATTCAGCTGTTGAAAGAGTAAAAGCTAATCTTTACAATGCTGTTGATGCATTAAGTGATCATTTGATCAGCACATACATACACATGCAAAGAAAGGTAGAGAGAAAGAAAGATATGATAAAAACAAAATTTGGATTTCTGAAGACAACAAAATGATGGCAGAAGTTGTTTAAAGTGTTAGAGTTGTCACCTTTAAGCTCTGTGTGTTTTCAAATGACCATTAATCTTTAGAGCTCAGACGCCATTCTCCAAGCTCACAATTCACTGATAAAAGCTGTAATGAACTCTAACACTTTCCCACAGATTAGATATGTGACTTATAAGTCATTATACCCTGATGGATTATGCAAAAATACCATGTAGGTAAAAGTTAAAATGAGTGTTTGATAACTTTCATGCAGTGTACAAATTGTTATAAATATGAAGGCCACTGACTTGTACCCTAATCCTTAGTGTTGAAGGACAATAATTAAAACACTTTAAATCCATCAATACAATTTCGAGTTTCAGAAAAGAATAAAGTTTGGTGAAAATAAAACAGTTAATTTGTGTTTATACATATATGCTAAGTGTAATAGTGTACAGCTCTTATAACAGCACAGCAGTATATGCACTTATATTGTAAAAGGGTCTGATTTCAGGATTGATGTCTAGATTTCGATCCTGACTCAATCAATTCACAAATTATGTGAAAACTGTCAAGAAATATACACTCTCTCTATCCCTACTCATCATTTTAAAAAATTGCATTGCTACCCTTCATGGGTCACTCTGATCTCAAAGTAAGTCAAAGACTTGCCTAAATCCCATTGTTCCATCTGTAAGATGGTATTGTTGGCATGGGCAGCTAGTTAGGTATTAACAAAAGAGAAGTGGAAAGGCTGGCGAAACTTAATAGAAAAGGGAAATGACAGCTTCCCGTACTCTAGGGAAGAGCCGCATTGCCCATCTGCCAGGGTGGAGTAATGTCCCTCCATCTCTCTAAATAGAGAGGAAGGACAGGCTTTCCAACCCAATCACCCCAGGGAACAGCCAATTGTTCACCTGTACTGGGACGGGGTGCTGGGGGGAGGGTGGGGGAGATAGCAGTTAGGGGGAAAGTCCTCTGCTGGAGCAGTAAAAGCCAGATGACAAAGCAGAAGTATGAGGCTTGCACGGTCAGAGGCAAAACAGTGACCATCGAGGGGAGCAATCTAGCCTGGGAAAATCTGGATAAAAGGCTGGATAGAATAAGTGTACAAAACCCCGGAAAGAACTGGATAGTTTAAAAGAAAGCTTACTCTGGCTCAAGCCCAAGGAAATATAATCAAAGCTTAACAGAGGCCCGAGGTGGGCGCCCTCTCCCTTCGGCAGTCCAGCGGGCTGAACCGCAGCACCAAACAGGAGCTGGATGGAAACAGAAGCAGCTCTGGGTCCTGACTCTCAGGCTTGGCTTAGTGAGAACAAGTGCAGGCCTGTGGCTCCAGAGCCTGCATTTTCCCCACAGGGACACGAAGCTGAGCCCACCTAGTCCAACATCAGACAGGGTGTGACTGGGGGCAGTCCTTCCTTTTCCCTCCAATAATTCTTGTCACTAGACTTCAAATCCTCCTATGCATGTTTCTCTTAAATGCACTCCCTGTTGTACTGTGGAACAATCCTATTTCCTCTGGCAACAGTATATCATTTACATTTTAGTTATAATAACAGTAAAATATTATAGTGAAAATGCTTTCAATTGTGTGAAATATTTTGCATTTTTTTTGTTCATGCCAATAATAAGAAATTCAAATAGACTGGCTGCAGGGGAGGCATTAGTGACCTTGGGTCAAGGAATGCTAATTGACCCAATTGAGAAGTTAAACACATTTTCTGGCTTCATTAGCACAATTCTGTTATCCACTGTTTAACCAGTCACAGACCTATATTGCCAAAAACAGAACTATGCACATTAGCAATAAACTGATATATATAGAAAATTATAGGTATTTATGCAAACAAACAGTTTTACAATATTTTACTTCCCCATAACCTATCTCTTTTTTTTCTTTATTAAGGTATTATATATGTGTCCTTATCCCCCCATACACCCCAAATAACCTATCTCTTAAGCCTAAATCAACACTTATTAAAAAATAAAAAGCCAAAGTCACTTATTAAAAAATACAGGGTCTTGTGCTTTGCTCAAGTATATATTTTTAAACAGTTATTAATCATACATTTTAGAAAACACCAACATATCCATCAAAGCAGAAATCTTGTCAAGAAGAGTTTTTTTAAATTGACTGAAAAATATCCAAGCTCAGAAAAAAAGATGATATTCTTACCTTCTGAAAATTCAAAACTGGATGAACAAAAATTAAAGTTTCATTTCAGATATGAAGCTATTTCATAAGGAAATTTAGGCTAAAGAAGATATCTTACATCTTATAAATATTAAATTCCTAAATTATCACCACGGGGCCCTGGCCAGTGTGGCTCAGTTGATTAGAATGTTGTCCAGTATACCAAAAGGTTGTGGGTTGACCCTCAATTGGGCAACTAATCAATGTTCTCCTTTGCATCAATGCAAAGGAGGAACTCTGTCTCCTTTCCCCTCTCTCTAAATCAATAAGCATATCCACGACAATTAACCTTAAACATGATGTTAATTTCATCAGACATACATAATCTATTTATTAAATTATTTCAAGGTTAAATTCCTAGTCTATTGTTTATTTCTGCTCCTATCTGTATGACAGAGAGAGTGGAAAGAACTCTGGTAATTAATTACCCAGAAGAAATAAACCAAAATGCTGGATAAAATATCCAAAACAAAACAAAAACATGATGACTGTCTTGTTAGTGAGAAAAATAAGTTAAATCTTATAATGCTGTAATAAAATAAACTTGAGAATCCAGAGGGGGGAAAAAGTCAGTCCCAAAGTAGTATTTACTGTCGGAACTTCTGCCGAAGACAATAGCCCCAAATTTAGATGGTAGTAGGTCTCACATGAAAGACAATATAAAGGACTCTACTGTGGGAGGGTGAAGCAAAGACTTCCCAAACAAGACTTGATCTCCTAAAAGATAATGCTTTCAATGGACAAAGTAAACTCAAAAAGAAAGAGAAAAAAATAAGATGATTCTTCCCTAACAATTCTTAACCACAAGTTGAGTATCACACTGTACTGTAACTGGCATTTATAACATTTGTGTCCACCTAAAAAAGCACAGGCAAAAACAAAATAATGGTTGTCCTAGATTTTTAAGGCCATGGGGGATCTGACAGAAGCAACTATAAATACTTTCTGGAAAAACAGTTAAACTTTCACAAAATGGCCACAAAGTGCAAGTGCCTTGGAATCAACATTAAAGATCACAAAAATACATGAAAAATATATGTAGAAATAATCATTGTGAATGAGAGTTATGAGAAACAAAATGCAACACCATTAAATATATATATATATATATATATATATATATATAT
>PVJC01006876.1:0-53404 GCA_004026665.1 Murina feae | reverse complement strand
ATGACTGCCAGCACAGTGGTGGTGGCGGGAGCCTCTCCCACCTCCTCAGCAGTGCTAAGGATGTCCAACTGCCACTTAGACCTGCTCCCTGCTGGCAAGTGGACATCCCCCGAGGGCTCCCAGGCTGCCAGAGGAATGTCTGACTGCCAGCTTAGGCCTGATCCCTTGGGAGCTGGCCTAAGCTGGCAGGTGGACATCCTCCAAGGGGTCCCAGACTGCGAGAGGGCACAGGCTGGGTTGAGGGACCCCCTTGAGTGCACAAATTTTTGTGCACTGGACCTCTAGTATATATATATATATTCACCAAGGAATCACCTAAGCAAACAGTGACTTAACATGACTTTTCTGCAGAGAGATGCTTCCTTGACATGTTAAAAAAATGTTTCCCTCAATTACAGTAGGGATGTATCTACATTCTTGTGTAGTATGTTTCTCTTGAGTTTCTGGCTGACTTACTATGTAATGTTCTATATCAGCTAAGTTCTTCTCATTACTGTCTGCAACTAACATATAGGGTGAACCCATCAATATCTTCAACTGAAAAATAATTGATTTTGCTTAATTTCCCTAACACTCAATAAATACCCCATTTGATCAATCTCCTGATTTTACACCTGTAGTGATTTTTTCTTAAAAACTTTATTTTTTTCTTGATTACCAGAGTAATAAGTAATAGACATTACTTATAGAAAAACTGAAAAATATGTAAAATAAATAAAAATCACCCATTGTACTACCATCCATAGAGAATCTCTGTCCAGTATATGTCATTTTGATGTATGAGAATATTCTTTCTATTCATTTTAGTGTGTACTGGGAATATCATATGCCTCTTGTTTTACAATTTTATTTCATTTAAAAATTTAAAAAACTCAATACAATATGTGAACATTTTTAATGACTATAGACTCAAATTGCAAACCATAATTGAGTTAAGCATTTTCCTGTTAGGTATTTAGGTTGTAATATTTTTTCGTACGTAATATTTTGTGCCCATGTCTGATTAACTTTTTCTAAAATTTTCGGTAATTTTATAGACATGTTCACTAAAAGACAATGCATCTATGAATATTACTTTGAAATTAGTTGAAAATCCATGAATGAAAGTTACAGAATTAGAAAAATATGCTTTTCCTTTTTCAAGGGAAGAAGCTAATTGTTTCTCTATTGATGATTAACTCTTTTTTTTGTTAATCCTCACCTGAGGCTATTTGGATATTTTTCCCACTGCTTTTCAGAGAGAGTGGAAGTTGGGGGCAGCGAGGGAGAGAAAGAGAGAGAGAAACATTGACATGAAAGAGACACATCAACTGGTTGCCTCCCTCACACAATTGGGGTTGAGAAGTGAATCTGCAACCCAGGTACTGACTCTTGACTGGGAGTCAAATCTGCCACCCTTTGGTGCTTGGGCCGACACTCTAACCACTGAGAAATACTGGCCAGGACTCAATGAATAACTTTAAAAAAAATTATTGTTGAAAGTATTACAGATGTTCCCTTCTCCTCCCATTTCTTCTAGCCCACTTTGCCCCCTACCCCCACCATTTGATGATTAACTCGTAAAGATAAATTCCTAGAAGTCCAGAGGAATAGACATTTTTAAAAATAAACTTTTATAAGAAAGATCTGTCTGTCTGGCGTGGCTCAATGGTTGAGCATTGACTTGTGAATCAGGAGGAGTCATGGTTTGATTCCCAGTCAAGGGACATCCCCTGTGTGGGATGCACAGGAGGCAGCTGATCAATGATTCTCTCTCATCATTGACATTTCTTTCTCTCTCCCTCTCCCTTCCTCTCTGAAATATATATATATATATATATATCTATATCTATATATATAGATATATATCTATCTATCTATATATATATATATATATAGATAGATAGATATATATATCTTAACCCAGCTGGTATGGCTCAGTGATTGATCATTGACTCACGAATCAGGAGGTCATGGTTCAATTCTGTTCAGGGCACATGCCTAGATTGTGGGCTGAATTCCCAATGGGGGGCATGCAGGAGGCAACCAATAGGTGGTCCTATCTAATCATTGATGTTTCTATCTCTCTCTCCCTCTCCATTCCTCTCTCTGAAATCAATAAAAATATATTACTACCACAACAAAAAGAAATTAGGTATGCTTAAAAAAAAGAAAGAACTTAAACATTCTCATTGCAAGAAAAAAGCTATGTGAGAATATGTATGTTAACTGAACTTATTGTGGTAATCCCTTTGCAATATATACATATATCAAATCATTATGTTGTATACTTAAAACTAATACGATGTTATACGTCAATTATATCTCAATAAAACTGGAAAAAATAAAAATTTTAATTAAAAATTTCAAATTTTAGAGTTAAAAGAAAAGCTGTGAGGATAGTACCAACATATTACATTAGATTAATTTATTTGTCACAATTAATGACTTACAGTGATATATTATTAGCTAATTGATGTTATTAACTAAGATCCATACTTTATTTAGATTTCCTTTGTGTTTGCTTCACGTCCTTTTTCTGGTTCAGTATCCCATCCAGGATATCACATTCCATTTAGTCATCATCATCTCCTTAGGCTGCTCTTGACTGTGACAGTTTCTTATACTTTTTAAAAATATATATATATTTTTTTATTTTAGAGAGGAAGGGAGAGGAAGAGAGAGAGAAACATCAATGATGAGAGGCAATCATTGATTGGCTGCCTTCTTCATGATGGACTAACCCTGCAACCCAGGCATGTGCCCTTGACTGGAATCGAACCTGGGACCTTTTGGTCTGCAGGCCAACACTCTATCCACTAAGCCAAACTAGTGAGGGCTCTTATACTTTTCTTGCACACAATATCAAGAGTACAGTTTATTAATACGACATCACTATTGTTGATCACCTGGCTGAGATAGTGTTTGTCAGTTTTCTCCACTATAAAGTTATTTCACCCCCAACTTCCACACTGTACTCTTTGGAAGAATGTCACTTTGCACAGTCCATACTTAGGAGAGGAGAGTTAATGCTTCACCTCCTTGAGGGCAGAGTATCTACATAAATTTGAAATTCTTCTAAATGAAGATTTATCTATTCTCCCATTTATTTATATATTCAATCATTTATTTATATCCATATGAACTCTTGAATATTTATGTTATAGTTCAGGTTATAATCAAATACTATTTATTTGCTCAAATGTTTCAGCTTTGGCTCCTGGGGGCTCTCAGTTAGCTCCTGTATCTCTTTGATAAACCCTTATTAGTGGTGTGTGTGTGTGTGTGTGTTTAGCACCTTCTTACTTGGCATTATAAGATGCTCTAGGCTCAGCTTGTGTATTTCCTGCCCCATCCTAGAATCAGCCATTTCTCCAAGGAGCCATGGTTCCTTTTATTGAAGAATGATATTAAAAACCAAGATCTGGGTGCAAAGTATATATGTTGCTACTGGAAAGCCATTGTTTCTAGGTCTGCTCAGCTGACAGAGCAAGGAAAATATGTGTGAATATGTGTATATACACATACCTATACATTTTTTTACATGTATCCACTTATAACCATATTTAACTTCATATGAGTTCATACTGATGCCTCCAACTCTAATCCATTACCACATGGATCTTTCTAGCCTCTTCCACTTGTTTATCTGCAATCTCCCATTTCAACAGTGAGAAACTAAGCCCCCACCATCCATTTACATAATTGTTCAATTCTGGTACACATACAAAGTGATTTCTGATGTGTTGATACATATCCCTATGGGAAACAACTTTGTCAACTATGGTACAGTTCTTACGTGCTGCTCCTTTTGCCTTTGGTCTTAGAGCCACCACTCATTTTCAAAGTTACATAGGTCAGTACCTTTTACCTTTACTCCCTTCAGTGATGTTGTTTCACGCATTTATAATACAACTAGAGGCCCGGTGCACCAATTCATGCATGGGTGGGGTCCTTCTGCCTGGCCAGTGATTGGGGCCGATCAGGGCATGCCAGCCAGGGGAAAAAGCCATGGGAGGTTGGCTGGCCAGCCCCCCCACCCTATTGGGGCTGATTGGGACTGGCTGGCCGGCGGGCAGGGGGAGGTTGGCTGTGGTAATGCATTGACCACCAGGGGGAAGCTCCTGAGTTGAGCGTCTTTCTCCCCGGGTGGTCAATGCTCATCATAGTGACGGGTCATTCGGTCATTCAGCCATTTGGTCGTAACAGTCGCTTAGGCTTTTATATATATAGATTAGATTCTTTTCTCATAGTCTGCATTCCATTCTGGAATTCCCTGATCTACTAAATTATTTAAAAATTTTTTCATATATTAAAATAAACTCTGTATATAAAATTCTATGGATTTTTGACAAATACATAGTAACATGTACTTACCATTACTGTATCATACAAAATACAAAACCGTATAGAAATTTATCACCTCCTCCCCCCAAAAAATTCTGTTTCATTTATTCAATCCTTCCCCCACCCAGACCCCTTGCAGTCATTGATCTGTTTATCAACTCCATGGCTTTGCCTTTTCCAGATCATCATATAAATAGAACCATACAATATGTAGCCTTTTCAGACTGACCTCTTCCACTTAGCAATATACGTTTAAAATCCAACTATGTTACAACAGCATGAAACGTATCAAAAGGGAACAGAGGAAGAGGGCAAAGGGGGTTAATATATGGTAACTAAGGGAGACTAGAGGAAGATGTATCATAGAATTGTACACTTGAAACATATAGTGTTATTAATCAATGTCACACCAATAAATTTAATTAAAAAATAAAATTCAATCTCAGAGGGAAGGTGGGGATGGGTGAGTGGGAAGAGGCCAACCAAAGAACTTGTAAGCATATATGCATAACCCATGGACACAGACAATAAAACCTGGGGTAGGGGGCAGGGGTGGGCTAGAACGGGTCAATGGGGGAAAAGGGGGACATATGTAATACTATCAATAATAAAAATTTTAAAATAAAATAAAATTTATCTATACCTTTGCATAGCTTGATAATTCATTGCTTTTAATTAAGGAATAATATTCCATTATGTGGCTGCCACACAATTTGTTTATCCACTTATCGAAGAATATGTCTTAGTTGCTTCCAGGTTTTAGTGATTAAGAATAGAGCTGCTATAAACATTCACATGCACGATATTATATAGATATAAGTTTTCAAATCAGTGGGTAAATACCTAGGAGTGCAATTGTGGATTGTATAGTAAGACTATATTTAGCTTTATAAGAAATTTCCAGGTCAGCCAGTGTGGCTCAGTGGTTGCAAATTGACCTATGGACCCAGAGGTCATGGTTCAATTCCTGGTCAGGCTATATGCCCAGGTTTCAGGCTCTCTGCTCAATGTGGGGTGTGCAGGAGGCAGCCAAGCAATGATTCTCTCTCATCATGGTTGTTTCTATTTCTCTCTCTCCCTCTCCCTTCCTCTCTGAAATAAAAATAAACAAATAAAATAAAATAAAAAGAAATTTCCAACCTCTTTTCTATAGTGGCTGCACCATTTTGAACCAATGAGAGAATTTCTATTGCTTTGCATCCTTGCCAGCAATTGATATTGTCATTTATTTGGAGTTTAGCCATTCTAATAGGTGGAAATAAAAATTTAAAGAAAGGATCTTGATATACAAAGCTACATTTCTCTTCAGAAAGTTTGTATTGATTTCTCTGGAGTAACTTTTGTTCTTATACGCCTTTGTTCCCCACATTTAATCAGGCACCAAGTCATGCTGATTCTTTATACTTGCTGACAGTTCCCTTTTCTGCATTGTGATAGCCACTGTTGTGATCCAGGCCTTCATTACCTCACACCTGGACTAAGTGCAATAGCAAGATCGCTTGTTTCCTAGATCCCAGTATCTCCCTGTTCCAACCTGACTCACACAATGTAGCCAAAACAACAAAAAATTATAATCTTCTTTTAACAAATTTTATCTTGGTAACTTTGCTTTCCAAGACATACAGTGGGTGACCTATTGAACCAAACTGAAAGCCTTCAGTCCAGTATTCAACATTTATGTAACTAAATTTCTCTTTAACCCCAGTTCCAATTTCTCTACACTAACCTTTTTACCTGACACAGAATTTGAAGACTTTCCATTCTTTGCCATCATTCCTAACATTCCTTTCCATTTGGAATGCTTTGTCTCTTTTATTTCCCTCAGTCAGTGTCCTAGCTCAAAATGATCATAATTAAAGCTTTTTCCTAAACAAATTCACTCCATTTTGATTTCTCTTTTAGTTCCCATTTATTCAATACTGTAAAAACAGTTATACTGTCTTGAATTAGATTTTCTGTTATTTAAGACTGTTTTCTATTATTCATGTGCATTCTTTCAATCTAATCATCAGTCAATAAGTACATTCATCAATGTAATGGAAAAGAAATACATGAAATATTCTGATTATTTTACATTTTCTCTAAAGCTCTTACCACAGTGCAGGAATTGAATAAATGCTAGTCGAATTAACAGATTTTAAAATTGCAAAACTGGACTTCCAATCAATATAGTGGCACAGGTAAATGTGGTACTGGAACCCTCCCAGGACCACATCAAAATTATAACTAAACTACAGAATAGCCGCCACTCAGAACCACCTGAAATCTAGGTGAATGGAAATCCTACAACTAGGGATTTAAAGAAGCCACATTGAGACTGGTAGGTGGGGCACAGACTCAGAATAAGCTGGTCCCACATCTACACCAGGCCCCCAGCCCAGGGTTCCAGTGCCAGGGAAAGAAGTCCCCATAATTTCTGACTGTTAAAACCAGTGGGGATTATGGCTAAGATGGAGGGCTGCTGGGGTCCCAGGCAGTTCCTCTCGAAGGGCCCGTGCACGAACTTACTTGGACTCGCTCCTGCTAAGCTCCAGTGCTGAGGCAGTAGCTCATAAGGAACTAGGGACACATGGGGTTGGAACCAAATTGTCTGGCATTAGGGAGAGAGCTAGACAAAAGTGCTGGCAGAGCCATTGTCCTTTTCTGAGATCTCCCAGCAGGGCTGACAGGTGGGCACCATATCTGAATCTCCATCAACCTGGCTCATATTTTTCCCCCTGCCCTGGTGATTCTAAGAACACACCCTACTCAATTTGCGGGGCTACCCAAGCCATTTCCAATGGCTTTTCCATAAAACTGGCCTCTCTTGTCTCATGCTTCAAACTTCCTAAAATCTCTCAGATAAACAGCATCCAGATCCTGCATACCCTATACCTCTTGCTAAGTGGCCCCAGGCCCGGCACTAATGGCAGCCAGCTTTGGCTTGCAGCTTGGCCTCTCCTGGGCACTTCTGAGCCCAGCACAAATAGCAACCATCTGCAGATTGCTCTTTAGCTTGTGCCAGGTGGCCCCAGACAGGGCATAGGCAGTGGATGACCTTGCAACTTCCCAGGAGCCAGTGTACCAGTAGGTAGCTTCAGACCATGCCAGATTACCAGCATACCACCTCCATAAGCAGCACATTCAAAGGGAAAACTTGGTGAGCACCAAAGCCCCACTGAAGCAAGTCTTGCTCTGTAGGGTTGACTCCTGCACAGCAGCTCCCTCATTGTAACTGCAGATGGTCCTCACAGCTAATCCCCCTGTGGGGTCAATCCCTCCCAGTGATGCCAACAGCAATCAAGGACAGTGCACACAGCCCACACAGGGATGCATCTGTAGCACCCAGTTAGAGTGAGTGGGGAGGCTGTGCCACTGGGCCCTACAGGACACCTACTCTACCAAATATGGGAGACATAGCAGTTCTATCTAATAAAGAGAAACAAACATAGGGAAGCAGCCAACATGCAGAGATAAAGACACAGGTCCCACATGAAAGGACAGGAGAAATATCCAGAAAAAGAATTAAATGAAATGGAGGCACGGAAACTACCTGATACGGAGTTAAAAACAAAAGCTATGCCCCACTGGTGTGGCTCATTGGTTGAGCGTTGGCCCAGAAACCAGGGGGCCACTGGTTCAATTCCCAGTCAGGGCACATGCATGGTGGGTTGTGGGCTTGGTCCCCTGTGGGCGGCATGCAGGAGGCAGTCAGTCGATGATGTTTCTCTCTTATTAATGTTTCTGTCTCTCTATTCCTCTCCCTTCCTCTCTCTCTAAAAAACATATCAAAACGAAACGAAAAACAATGGTTATAAGGATGCTCAAGGAACTTAGTGAGAACTTCAACAGCATGAAAAGGACATAGAAACCATAAAAAAGAACCAGTCAGAAGTTACAGATATACTAACTAAAATGAAGAATAATTTACAGGGAATCAACAATGGAGTAGAGAATGCTGAGAACCAAATCAGCGATTTGGAATATGAGGAAGCAAAAAATACCCAATCAAAACAACAAAAAGAAAAAATTATCCCTCCAAAATGAAGATAGTGTAAGAAGCCTCTGGGATAACTTCAAGTGTACCAACATTCGCATCATAGCGATGCCAGAAGGAGAAGAAGAGAGAGCAAGAAATTGAAGACCTATTTGAAAAAATAATGATAGAAAACTTCCTTAACTTGATGAAGGAAATAGACATACAAGTCCAAGAAGTGCAGAGTCCCAAACAAGATGAAGCCAAAGGCCCACACCAAAACACATCATAATTAAAATGCAAAAGGTTAAAGACAGAGACAGAATCTTTAAAAAAGCAGCAAGAGAAAAGCAATTAATAATTACAAGTGCTTCCTGGAGGATAGAGAGTAGGTTAGAAAGACATCTGTAGCATTGTTTGTTATACTACGCCCCCTCCCCACAAAAGGAGGAACAATCTATCCATCATTACAGAATTGGACAAATAAATGGCATAATCAGTCAATAGAATAGCCTAAAGCAGAAAACAAGAATGACAGAGTTCTCTAAATACTAACATAGAATACCTCTAGAATAAATTAGGTGACAAAAAGCAAGATACAAAAGTGTGTATAGTATGCTGTTGCTTGTGTTAAAAGGCAAAAAATAAATTGACATGTATAGAATGGCTTATATAAGTATAAAACCTCTAGAATGATATTTAAGAGCCTAATAATATAGTTTTCTTGTGAAAGGGAATCTGGGTGTTTAGTGGGCAATGTAAAAGACTCCTTTTATCATATTATTTTTTTTTAATATGGAACTCTTCATGAATTTGCATGTTATCCTTGCAAAGGGCCATGCTAATCTTCTCTGTATCATTCCAATTTTAGTATATGTGCTGCCAAAGCTAGCACCTTTTATCATATTCTTAAAATAATTCTTAAAATTTGAACCAAGTGAAAATATTAACTATTTAGATTTTTATTGTTTTATATATATATATATATATATATATATATATATATATTATTGATTTCAGAAAGGAGAGAGAGAGAGAGAGAGAGAGAGAGAGAGAGAGAGAGAGAGAAACATCAACGATAAGAGAGAATCATTGATTGACTGCCTCCTACACACCCCACACTGAGGATCGAGCCAGCAACCTGGGTATGTGCCCTTGGCTGGTATCGAATCTGGGCCCCTCAGGCCACAGACCAATGCCTATCCACTGAGCCAAACCAGCTAGGGCAACTATTTAGATTTTTAAATATGAAATTAAATGGTCTAAGAAACAATATAGTTGGAGAAATGAGAAGGTAAGTTAAATGTTTCCAACTGTTAAAAGATAGCAAGAGAAAGATAGCAAATGTGATAGTTAGGGATAACTCCAATTATACTGTTAATTAGTGGATTTATAAGAAGGTTATAATGTTTGGAGTATTATATCAGATTAATGATTGACAAAGTTCCTCTACCATGGATGGTAACATGAAATCAGTGTGATAAGTGGGAAGAGTATGTGTTTTGAGGTGAGGTAGAACTAAATTCAAATCCTAGCTATTCCATAGAATCGCCTGGACTGACATGCAGAGATTAAGTATCTTGAGGAAATGCAGATTGGAATGAGAGACCTATCTGTAGCTAAAGTCCTTGTATGTACAATTTAGTTTGTCAACCTCATATTTCTTATGAGGAGTTTAGTCTTTTTTTTTTTACCTCAGAAGTTTTAAAAATCCCCCTTTCCTTTTCCTTCCCTATGTGAAAGATGGTTAGAAAAGAGTGTTCATCTTCCTTTAAAATATATTTTAATTGATTTTAAGGGGAGGAAGGGAGAAGGAGAGACACACAGAGAGAAACATTGATGGAGAGAGAGAAACATTGATGGGTTGCCTACTGACTGGTGACCTGACCCACAACTTGGGCTGGGAATTGAACTGCCGACCTTTCTGTGCACGGGACCACACCCAAGCAACTGAGCCATACTCACCAGGGTGGAAGAGAGTGTTTTGAAACAAAGTACAGTTCTACCCTAATAAATATTCCTACTCATTTTCTAAGGGAAAACATTTACTCTAATGCTCTTTTCTAACAAAAATACTTTTAAGAAGGATTTTTCTTTTTATAACTTATTAAATATTTGAAAAATCAGTGTATTATCTTTTTTTATTAGGAAATATCATCTTAAGACATAACATTTCGGAACTAAGATTATCCACCAAATCAAACCAATTCTTATTGATATTTTACATTGAATATATTGAGTGCAAATTTATATATTCACCAGTTAGTTTTCACATTTGTAAAACCACATGAGTGTAAAATGGATTTAACATATGGAAATGTTAAATCATCTTAAATACAGACCTTATATAGCAGTCACTAAGTCTAGGAGATTGGGAGTTCCTAACCCCCATGCTCATTGTCAAACTACTGACAGTGACTTAGGTAAAGGTCCAGGAGAAAACATGATTATTGCTCAATTGTATTTTCCTGGCTAACATCAGGGTTGGTTGCTAGGAATTGAGGAGTATTTTTTTTATATATACTGAGAGAATATTTTTGTCTCATACTGGAAAAAGATGTATATACCTAAATTTCCTCTGCCCTTGAGTTCCATTACATTGGTTTAAAGAATTTAATGAATTTGTTCAGGGTGTTGCATCAGAAATTATTTTTGTATTAGTGGTAGGAATTACAAACAGTTCCTTTGTAATGTTGCATCAGTCAATACCTGCTTTTGCCTAAGGATAATGTATCCATACCAATTCTGGATAATCCAGCTTTGAAGTGGGATGGGCAGTGCTGGCTTTCTTTTGTTGGTGTTATTAGTTTGGGTTGTGACCTAGTCACACATGGTCTTAAAAACTTAAACAGCACTGAGGATATGGACTAATTAAGTACCACAAATCCTAACTACAGCCAGTGTGTACTTGGCATTTATATCAAAATAGTTTTCTAGAAAAGGTACAAGACTCTTTTTCCATTTTTTACAACTTATTAACTAGAAAGAACATTTACCTAACATGCTCTGCTCATAGGAAACACTGTCCTTTTTTTTTTTTTTTTTTTTTTGCATGTGAATTACTAAACCAAAGCAATTTTTACAATCTTCAAAACGTTCTTTAAATAAATGTTAGGCAGAATCTTTTTAAGTCATTTTGTTAAAAAATCATTATATTCTTTACAGAATTTTCAGATTCCAGTTCAACGGGTGTGTGTGTGTGTGTGTGTGTGTGTGTGTGTGTGTGAAATATTAAGTATTGCACAATCAATACAAAGTCCTTTGTTAAAGTTGCAAAAGAGGCGACAATGCCAAATCGTTTGCTTTTAGCCAGTCTCCGTTGGCTAAGTATCATACAGACATTCTCTGGGTCAAAGGACATTTGCCATACAAATACACATTTCACCAAGGATCTTTCTTGTGCTCTCTGGTCGTAGGATTAGCTGGAGCATGAGCATTTTTAAACCCCTCTTTTCTGGCAAAGGAGATAAAAAATAAGAGCGGCAGAGCTCCTTAGAGGGGACCAGAGCCCCCTCGCTAGCCTTCTATTGCATCACAGAGCTCTGGCGAGAATGGTGGGCAGGGCTCGGGGGCAGGTGGAGGACTGAAGAGTAGCTAACAAGAATGAGTTTTTACTGCATGTTTGGCACTTTGCTAAGCGTCTCATGTTATTATCTAATTTATTCCCAACAGCCAGTGAGGGAGGTATTACTATGACCCGCATTTTACTGATGAACGAACTATAAGTCACTGAGATTAAACAACAAACGCCCGGAGGTCACACAGCAAACGCGTGGCGGCACCAGAACTCGAAACTGTTCCAACACTCGCACTCTTTCCTAACCACGGCGTTCGGCCCCGCGCGGTCGGATTCCGGGCTCCACGCGGCGCCTTTCCCCTCATTTCGCGGGACAGTTCCCAGTCCTGAGGCTTGGCGCTGTCCAGCCCTCAGGCCCGCTGCCTTCCACAAGCAAGAGAACGCGGCCCCGCGGGGCGATGCCGCCCGCAGGTTGTAGAACTGCCACGTCCCGGCACGCGCGTGGGCCGAATCGTCTGCAGGCGGCCATCCCAAGCAGCCTTCATAGTCTCCAGAAATCCTCGCGCTGGGCTCCGTTCCAAAAGGCCGGAGGAGCGCGACCCTGACCCTCGCCTCTCGCAACCCCCTACTCGGGCCCGCAGAGCCTGAGGCAGATAGTTTAGAGGCGGCAGCCTCACCTGTCCCAGGAGAGAGACTGCTCTAGTGACTGACGCTCTGCTCCGCCAACCAGGGCCTGGCGGGAAGGTGGAGCCTAGCTGAGACTGACTACTTTTCCCTCCAATCCCGGTGCAGCAAACCTCCGATCGCTGTCTCCGCGCCTGGCGCAGAGCGACAGGTGGGAGCTGCGTTATCTCCGCGTCTCTTGCTTACTTGACGTAGAAGCTTCCCGAGTGCATGGCGAATTCTACTCCAAATCTCACCAATTCTTGCAAGTCGTCACCTCAGCCTTCATTTTTATCAAAAGTGGAAATTCCCCAACCCTTTCCCGTCACCTCAGATGGGGGCGGGATGAATAGTACTCTTACTGACCAATTGTACCACGCGACGTCCTGTGACACAGTGACCGACACTTTATGGCGCCAATGAAGTCTCCCACTGTCAGGGGTCATTATGACTGACCACAAGGCCAACTAATCCACTTTAAGGTCGTGACGAGAGAGTCAGAGAATTTGACCAATAGACGTAGAAAAAGACCGGAAGTCAGCGCGCGCGGAATAGAAGGCGGGTGTTCGCAACCGCCTAGGCCTGCGCGGGTCAAAGCAGCTTGGGGGCCCGGAGCCAGCGAGCGGCGCGTGACGAAGAGCCTGAGCGACGGGTTACTTTGGCCAATGATCTGCAGCCTCTTTGGAGCCGTAGCCAATGGCGAGTGTCGGGGGCGGGAGGCAGCAGGTTAGGCAGTGAGAAGTTAGTGGCGCTACTGGGACGGGGGGAAGGAGACGCTTCTTCCTTCTGCTGCTTCTCTCGCTCCCGGGATCGGCGGCGGCGGCGGCGGCCGCGAGTGACTCTGCAGTGTCTCCGGCTCCGCGTGCGAAGCATGCTGACCGACGGCGGAGGCGGCGGCACCTCCTTTGAGGAGGACTTGGACTCTGTGGCTCCGCGATCCTCCCCAGCCGGGGCCTCGGAGCCGCCTCCGCCGGGAGGGGTCGGGCTGGGGATCCGCACCGTGAGACTCTTTGGGGAGGCTGGGCCTGCCCCGGGAGTCGGTGGCGGCGGCAGTGGTGCGGGCGTAGGGGACGCGGCGCTGGATTTCAAGTTGGCGGCTGCTGTGCTGAGGACCGGGGGTGGAGGTGGTGCCTCCGGCAGCGACGAGGACGAAGTGTCAGAGGTACGGTTCCAGGACCCCCCCCCCCCCACTTCCCACACAACGTGGGGCATGAAAGCTCTCGGGCTGGTACAGGGCTGGGGCCACCCTCCCGCTGCCCGGGCGGAGTCCTCTGACAGCGATCGGCTCCATGGCAGCGGTGCGGGCCTAGTGCTCCCTCAGCTTTCTCTTCAGCCCGTGGTTCGAGCCGGACCGGTTCCCGTCACCATCGTAGACCCACAATGGGGAGTCCTGTGGCCTCTGAGCTTCGCGCGGGAACGAGGACTCGCCAGGCCAGGCTTACCTCCCGCCTACCCCGCTTTGGAGTTGGGGGGTGGGGTGGGGGGGGCGGGGTCTTGCCAGAGTCTCTGCCCTTGGTACTGAGAGCGAGACAGAGAGACCGAGACAGAGACGGGGAGGCAGGGCTTAGCCACAGCTGAGGGATTGGACAATTCTTTGCCTTCTGCTTTCCCTGTGGATTGAAGTCGGGTTCTTGAGTCCCGTCTTTCGTTGGACACAGGTGAGGGTTAAGGAGCTGCCTGACTTTACCCCGAACAATCCCGTGAGTCTTGCACCTGGGACCTTTTGTGCAGTTAGGAAAAGGACGTTCCCGTGCAACTGCAGAGTAGCAGGAGAGCTGAGCTCGAGATTTTTTAGGCTTGGAGAAAGTGAGGCATCCTATGGACATCTTTTCAAGTGAGGGAAATTAGTAATCAGGTCCTTCTTTTAACTCTTAACGTGTGTGCCGCGCCTTTTGAGGTCTGAGCAACCCTAGGATGATAAGGCATCAATTTTTGAGCTCTAGGCAAAAAGGTGATATTTTATATCGGCGCTTTCCCCCTTGATTATGGCTTGGCTGTGGGATAGCACTGTGATGACTACTGTTTTAAGTGCTCGGAGTATTCTATTTGGGTTCTTAGATGCCTAGTTCATCCCTTATGACCAATTATTTTAACCTCTGATCTTGGTGCTAAAGTACAGGGATTTCTCTGTGTACAAGTATCGTGGCTGTGGTATTTGAGAGGAGTAGGAGCAACTGTATTTGTGGGTTGCCGAATACGGTTAGTGCACTATTTTACATTCTAGATCAAAACAGGGATTCCTTTAGATTTAAAACCTTCATACGTTCTGACCCCAACATTGTGCTTTGGAAGAAACGCTGTGAGTTGTAAGGGAGCTAGTTTCTATATGTCTGTATCTTTGATGAAACTTGACAAGAGGTGAGCCTAGAACAGTGTATTTTTTATCTATAAAATAAAGTGAGGACATCTTTAGACTATTTTTCTTTGAAACTTTAAAAGAAGTTTCTTTGGTCTAAGAGTGATAGAAAGGTTTTCTTTGGTCTAAGAGTGATAGAAAGATGATGTCCTTGATTTTCTGGACTGTTTTTAATTATCACAGGTGAGATAAAAGATCCCTCATTAGCTTTTACATAATAAGTGGTATTCTTAAATTTCAGAGGTAGAGCGCTAGTGAGCCTCCAAAGTCATAAATCTCTAACTCTTTGGGCTCATGTATTATATCTGGGAAATGAGCTTTTGAAGTAACGATTTCTACCATTTCTGTGAGGCTTGTATACACACCCACTCACACACACACAATTTCACTTGGAGTCTGCATACCATGTGTTTAAAGCTATGAGCAGAATCCACACCTTTTGTCTGTGTGTGTATGTGTGTGTGTGTGTGTGTGTGTGAGAGAGAGAGAGAGAGAGAGAGAGAGAGAGAGAGAGAGAGAACTGACTTTCAATGTATAGCACAAACAGATCAGCACCAATTGTTTCAGAAAGAATTCCATTATTCATTCCTTTTGAACAAGCTCTATTTATGGGTATTGCTTTATGCAACCTTATCCCCCCAGATTTCCTGAGGTGAAATTGTTATTTTTTTAATATATATATATATTTAAATTTCAGAAGGAGGAAGGGAGAGGGAGAGAGAGAGAAAAAAACATCAACGATGAGAGAGAATCATTGATCAGCTGCACTCCTGTCACTGGGGATTGAGCCTACAACCTGGCATGTGCCGTGACTGGCAATCGAACTGTGATCTGGTTCATAGATCGCTGCTCAAACACTGAGCCAGCCACACTGGCTGGATACATTTTGTCTTGTTTTTATGTTTATTACAGAAATTATTTATTTATGATTCTTATACCCATTTAGACTAATGGTAGAAGAACCCCTTACTTAGTCTCCTGTTTACTTCAGTTTTCTGTGCTTAAAAAGGATTTAGGTATTATGTGTATATATATATATATATATATATATATATATATATATATATATATATATACCTCATTTTTGGAGTGGAGATTTCTAGGATACCCAGAAACTGGTCTAAGATGATGCCCAGTGTGTATATAGATTCTTTCTTAACCTGAGGAGAAATGAAATTTTGTTATGTCCTTTTTCTCCCATATCACACAAAGAAGAAATTCCTGGAGTATCTAGTATCCACTGTATAGTGCATGTGGGAAGGTATAGTCTGTGCCTTTGTGAGTGAAATTTGCCCAAGCAAATTTCTTGCCTTTTTTCTGCCTTACAAGATGAGCTGTCCTTTCCCTTATTATTGCTTTTGAAATTCCAGTGTGAAGACCATAAATAATGATCTTCAAGAAGCACTCACTGAACTGGCATTTGATGAATAATGCCAAAATCTTTATTTTCATCTTTCATAGATGTTATATTTAGTTATATTTTTATTGATTTCAGAGAGGAAGGGAGAGGGAGAAAGAGATAGAAACATCAGTGTGCCCTAATCAGGAATCAAACTGGTGACCCTTCCATGCACAGCACAATGCTCAACCAATTGAGTCACTCCAAACAGGGCAATACTGTATTATTTTTGAAAATTTTATTTATTGTCCAGGAAAGTGAATTTCTAAAAAAATCTTTATGGGGACTCTGTTCAAGGTAGAAGGACTTTATTCCATAAATTATCATCAGAAGTGAGAAATAGGAAATAGAATTTTATATTCTAGTGAGCAAATATTTGAGATATTGGAGATGTTTATTAAAGGAAAAGTTGCATGTTATTAACTGTAAAGATTTGTAAAGCCTAAAGGCTTTACATATAAAATGATGTGTTGATGAGTATGGTTACATGAATGGTGGGTCACAACACTTGATTGGTTTGGGTGAAGGAAAACCTTATTGTGAAACTTGAAGTATACAGGTGTGCTTTGGGGTTGGGTATTTTTTGGTGGTTATTTAGTACATTTTGATAAATGATTACATTCACATAGTTCATAAGTCAAAGTGAAATAAAGACACATACAGTTAAAAGTCTTAATCTTACCCCGGTTCCCAAGTATCCTGCCCGCTACACCTTTAATGTCGTGTTGTATATTCTTTCAGAATTTCTTTATGGAAATACAAGTATGTATTTTTATTTTTCCCATTATCACACAAAAGATAACATACTATTCATATGAGATTTTTAAATGGTAAATTTGAGAAGGATTTAGATTTTTCATGTAAACAAAGTGATAAAACATTAAGAATGAAGTATTGGGGATGAGTTTAAAGACATTCCTTTCTTGAGTCTCTCTGGTAGTAGAGGGATGATGTGCTAGATGCCCTCCAAAAATCATTTCTAGCCTTCTGATTCAGTGATGAAGATAAAATAAATAAAATATGTTGCTTTAAAGAAAGCAAAACAGTTTTTAAAAGTTTAAGTGTTGAGTTGGCAAGTATAAAGAAATGAGTACCAATTTTTTGTGTGTCCAATTTTACCTTCCTACAGAATCCAAAGTCATAAGAATAAAAAATGTTTTTTTAAACCCACTATAAGTGAACTATTTCAATATATTTGTTTTCTTGAACCTTATTTATTTATAATTTTCCTCTCCTGTTGCTTGTCTATAAAGTCATAGAATCTTGGTGATAATTCTATCTCATCTCATTTTTAGGTAACTGCTCTACCATTTATTGAGTGCTTATTAAATGCCTGTATCGTACTAGATACTTTCGTTATTTTATTTAATCGTTTCAACATCCCTTTGAGGTAGGTATATTATCTACATTTTTATAGACAAATAAATTTAGGCTCAGAGACGTGATGAATAAAAAAAAAAATGGTAAACTGTTACACAGCTAGTAGTTGTAAAACAAGGATTTGAATTCAGTACTGAATCCAGAAGCCATGCTATTTTGCTTCCTCAGATTAAGAAATAGGCAAAGGTTTTGGTAACAGAATGCTGGTTCTCCAATACATGTTTGCTTAGTCCCTGTTGAAGTTTTCATAGACCTAAAGTGAAATGAGAAAAGCAAGGAGGCCCCGGCCAGGTAGTTCATTTGGTTAGAGTGTCATCTTGATAGGCCACATTTGCAGGTTTGATCCCCGGTCAGGGCACATATAAGACTCAACAAGTGAATGTATAAATAAGTGGAACAACAAATTAGATCTCTCTCCAAAAAAAATACTAAGGACAGTGTAGTGAATATCTTATAAAGCTGTTTTTCCCCACTCGTTTTCTGTTTTAATTTCCTACTGTTGCAAAATGATTTTTTACCATATCTGTATTTGATTAAATACCTAATTTGGAAACTTCATGTCAGGACCCTAGGTAAAGCCTCAGAAGTTTGAGAACCAGTGAGCTAAGTGACTTACCCAGGATCACACAGCTAATTTGTAATAGAAAATAGGTTACATGACTCCCATTCTAGTTAATCTTACCTGCTAGCTTGTTCTGTTTACAGTTTCTCTTCTGATGCATTGTACCAATTAGTTGATTAAGAAATGCCTATCTCGAGGCATTTAATCTTGTATATAATCCATATAATCCATAGCTGACCTTGTTGGAAACGTTTTGTATTAATTAATAAAATTGGTGATGTCATTAAGATCAATATATGAAGGAAACCAAAGGTGTACCATTGAGCATAGAACGTAATTTTGTAATTGAACTTACTTGAAAAGTTCAGACCTTGTCATTATTCATTTTTAAAGAATTAGAAATATTAAAACCACTGATGAAGAAAGGCATATAGCCAACTTTGCACCATCATTTACAACTTTGCACCAACATTTGCAACTTTACCAATATGGAAACACTTGTTTTGCAATATTGTTACACTCTAATTAATTTGTAAAAATTAATGTATGCTGTTCTATTAGTAGTTACTGACAGTGTATGGTTCCTGTGAATGAAGTTCATTTTCTTATGTTGACTGACTGGTTTACTTTTCTTCTGGCCAACTTTACCTAAACTAGGAAGAACGAAAAGTTGTATATAAGGCTCTTTTTTGTTTGCTAGGCTGAAATATAGCAATTGTTTTGTCAAAGAGTACATTTTGTTCTTTCTCCACTACACATACTCCAATTCTCTTTTTTTCCAACTTGATGCTGTATTCAGCATTAGAAAGGATTTTGTTTTGTTTTTTTGTTTTTGTTTTTGTTTTTAAAGTAGATATCCCACCCTGATGGGTGTAGCATCATTTGGTGCACAGAATGATGATTGGAGCATCATTCTGTGCACCAAAAGGTTGTGGATTCGATTCCCCGTCAGTGCACATATCTACGATGTGAGTTAGATCCACAGCTGGAACTCCTTCAGGAGGCAACGATCAATGTATCTATCTCACATCCATGTTTTCCTCTTTCCCTCTCTGAAATCAATTTTTTAAAAAGTAGATATCCCATTGTATCCTAGTGGTTTGATTCACCTGCATTAATGTGCAATTATGAAAAGAGAAAGGCCAAGTGTATCCTCAGGAATTAGCCCTAAGAATTAAAGAACTGCACAGGAGAAACAGTTTATTAAGTTGCCAAGGTAAGTTTGATGTGTTTAACAGTTTGTAGTGAGGACAGTTAGATTGACAACAAGTTTTCTTTTTTTTTTTAAAGTGTGGTAAAATACACATCACATAAAAATGACCATTTTAACCATTTTTTAAAAAGTTGTGTTAAGATATATAGATATATATATATATATATATATATATATATATATGACAAAATTTACCATTTGAAAGTGTACAGTTGAATGGCATTAAGTACATTGACATTGTTGTGTAACCATCATTGCCAGCCATCTGTAGAACTCTTTGGTCTTCCCAAATGGAAACTCTATACCCATTAAACAATACTATCCCCGGTTCCCTTCCCCAACCTGCAGCAACCACATTTCTACTTTTTTTCTGGTGAATTTGACTAATCTAGGTATACCAAATAAGTGGAATCATACAGTATTTCTATTTTTGTGACTGGCTTATTTCACTTAGCATAATGTCTTCAAGGTTCATACTTGTAGTATGTGTTAGAATTTCATTCCTTTTAGAGGCTGAATACTACTCTGTATATTATACATTTGTCTATCCATTATTGAGGAACACTTGGATTGCTTCTACCTTTTTACTATTGTGAATATGCTACTGTGAACATGGGTATACAAATATCTGTTCGAGTCCCTGCTTTCAGTTTTTTGGGTATATATCCAGAAGTGGAATGGCTGGATCATATGATTTAATTTAATTTAATTTCTTGAGGAACCACCATACTGTTCTTTACAGCAGCTTTACCTTCCCACTGGCATTGCACAAGGGTTTCAATTTCTCCACATTCTAGTTAGTACTTGTTAATTTCTATGTATATGTATTTTTAAATTTTTTTATTGATTTTTAAAAATATATATATTTTATTGATTTTTTTACAGAGAGGAAGGCAGAGGGATAGAGATTTAGAAACATCGATGAGAGAGAAACATTATCAGCTGCTTCCTGCACAACTCCTACTGGAGATGTGCCCGAAACCAAGGTACATGCCCTTGACTGGAATCGAACCCAGGACCTTTCAGTCCGCAGGCTGACGCTCTATCCACTGAGCCAAACCAGTCAGGGCTGTATGTATGTATTTTGAGAGAGAAGGAAACATCAATTTGTTGTTCCACTTATTTATGCATTAATTGGTTGATTCTTGTATGTGCCCTGACTGGGGATGGAACCCGCAACCTTGGCCTATTGAGATGACACTGACCAACTGAGTTACCCGGCGAGGGTTGCTTTGTTTTGTTTTAAATAATAGTCATGTTAATAGGTATGAAATTTTATCTCATTGGGATTTGGATTGGAATTTCCCTGATGATTAGTGATGTTGAGCATCTTTTAAAAATAAAAATCCTTACTCAATGATACGTTTATTGATTTGAGAGAGAAACAAGAGAAGTATCGATGGTTGTCTCCCATTTGTGTCTGACCTGGGATGGAACCCACAACCCAGGTTGTGCCCCAGTGGGAAACAACTCGAAACTTTTTGGTGTATGGGACGAGGCTCCAACAACTGACCCACCCGGCTAGGGAATGTTGAGCATCTTTTCATGTTCTTCTTGGCCATTGTATATCTTTGGAGAAATGTGTGTTCAAATCCTTTGCCCATTTTTAATTTTTTTTAATTGTTTAATTGTAGGAGTCCTTTATGTATTCTGGATATTAACCCCTTATTAGATATGTAATTTTTGCAGATTTTCTCTCATTCATGGGTTGCCTTTTCAAGTTTTGAAATTGTCCTTCTAATGCTTAAGTATTTAATTTTAATGATGTCCAATTTATCTTTTTTCTTTTATTGTCTGTTTTGGTGGTATATCCATGAAGTCACTGCCAAATCCAATATTATGAATATTTTTCTTCTAAGAATTTTATAGTTTTAGCTCCTATTTAGGTCTTTCATCCATTTTGAGTTAATTTTTGTATATGGTGTAAGATAAGGGTCCAACTTTATTCTTTCGCATGTGGATATCCAGTTTTTCCAGCACTAGTTGTTGAAAAGACTCTTTTCTGACATCAAATTGTTTTGGCATCCTTGTTGAAAATTGATTGACAATATACGAGAGGGTTCATTTCTGGGCTCTGGGGTCTATTTTATTGGTCTGTATATCAGTCTTTATGCCAGTATCCCACTGTTTTGATTACTATAGCTTTTGTAGCAAATTTTTTTTAAAAAATACATTTTTTTAATTGATTTCAGAGAGGAAGAGAGAGGGCGAGGGAGATAGAAACTTCAATGATGAGAGAGAATCTTTGACTGGCTGCCTCCTGCACACCCCCCACTGGGGACCAAGCCCACAACCCAGGCATCTGCCCTTCACTGGTATTGAACCAGGAACCCTTCAGTCCACAGGCCGACGCTCTGTCCACTGAGCAAAACCAGCTAGGCCTGTAGTAATTTTAGATATCAGGAAGTGTTAGTCTTCCAACGTTGTCCCCCACCTCCTAGATTGTTTTGGCTGTTCAGGATCCCATGAGATTCCACATACATTTTAGGATGGGTCTTTTCTATTTCTGTAAAAATATGCTATTGGGCTTTTTAAAAAAATATATATTTTATTGATTTTTTACAGAGAAGAAGGGAGAGGGATAGAGAGTTAGAAACATCGATGGGAGTGAAATATCAATCAGCTGCCTCCTGCACACCTCCTAATGGGGATGTACCCACAACCCAGGTACATGCCCTTGACCGGAATTGAACCTGGAACCTTTCAGTCTGCAGGCTGACGCTCTATCCACCGAGCCAAACCAGTCAGGGCTGCTATTGGGCTTTTGATAGGAATTGCTTTGAATCTGTAAATTGGTATAGGTGAGAACAGGTTTTGGTACAAATCTTATGTAATTATTTCATTACAATAGATATTAGCAAATCAAAATATTGACAAATTACTAAAAAGGAAGATAAGCCCTAACCGGTTTGGCTCAGTGGATAGAGCGTCGGCCTGCAGACTCAAGGGTCCCAGGTTCAATTCCGGTCAAGGGCATGTACCTTGGTTGCGGGCACATACCCAGTGGGGAGTTTGCAGGAAGCAGCTGATCAATGGTTCTAACTTTCTATCCCTCTCCCTTCCTCTCTGTAAAAAAATCAATAAAATATCTAATCTAATAAAAGGATAATATGCAAATTGACCCTAACAGCAGAACAACTGGGAATGACTGGTCACTATAACACACACTGAACACCAGGGGGCAGACGCTCAATGCAGAAGCTGCCCCTGGTGGTCAGTGCACTCCCACAGGGGGAGCTCTGCTCAGCCACAAACCAGGCTGATGGCTGCCAGTACAACGGTGGTGGTGGGAGACTCTCCTGCCTCCTCAGCAGTGCTAAGGATGTCCGACTACAGCTTGGGCCTGCTCCCCGCTGGCAAGTGGACATCCCCGAGGGCTCCCAGGCTGCCAGAGGGATATCTGATGGCAGCTTAGGCCTGATCCCCAGGGAACAGGCCTAAGCCAGCAGGTGGACATCCCCTGACTGCGAGAGGGTACAGTCCGGGCTGAGGGACTCCCTCCCCCCCCCGCACAAATTTTGTGCACCAAGCCTCTAGTGTGTGTGTGTGTGTATAAAAGAAGACAAGATTGAGCACTTACTGATGTCGTCCTTGAAGCCATTGAACCCAGTTAACATGGAATACTATGCTCTGAGTAGATGTTTCTGAAATACAATCCATATTTTTTCCTAATTTGTTCTCTTTTTGAGTATTTGTGATTGATTATGATGCTTAATATATTGACTAAATGCTAGGAAGAATACTTGGTTTTCTTTTTTCTCTTATTTTTAAAATCTTTTTTTTTTTTTTTTAATATATTTTATTGATTTCTTACAGAGAGGAAGGGAGAAGGATAGAAAGCTAGAAACATCGA
Organism: Murina feae; assembly: GCA_004026665.1. NCBI lineage: Eukaryota > Metazoa > Chordata > Mammalia > Chiroptera > Vespertilionidae > Murina > Murina feae. Next base: position 30,180 of record PVJC01006876.1, on the reverse strand, counting down.
TGAGAGAGAAACATCGATCAGCTGCCTCCTACACACCCTCAACTGGGGATGTGCCTGCAACCAAGGTACATACGTACATGCCCTTGACCGGAATCGAACCTGGGACCCTTCAGTTCGAAGGCTGACTCTCTATCCACTGAGCCAAACCGGTCAGGGCTTTAAAATCTTTATTGTTGAAAGTATTACATTTGTCTCCCTTTTTCTCCCATGGACCACTTATAACCTGTCCCCTCTTCAGGCCTTCACCCTACTATTATCCGTGTCCATGGGTTATGTATATATGTATACAAGTTCTTTGGTAGATCTCAGAGGAATACTTTTTATTCTTTATATGATTACAGATGAGTTGAGTTTTGGAAAAATTATCTCAATATGATATTAAACCTAGATGAATGAACCTATAATATTTCTTTAGTGATACAGAATTTTAAAAGATTTCACATAGGCATTTTTTAACATTTTAGTCAGAAGGTAAAGTTTTGGTCATATCAGTTGATGTCCACCTGCTGGCATGCCTGGCCAGCCTGGGTGAGGGGCTGATGACTGTTTGCAGGCTGGCCAACCCCCCCAGTGTAGACCCTCACCCCATTGAGGTGTGGCCAGCTTGGGTGACGGGCTGAGGGCAGTTTTCAGGCTGCCCACAGCCCCTTCAGGTTTTGGGTCCCTACTGGGATGCCTGAGCAGCCTGGGTGAGGAGCTGAGAGCCGTTTTCAGGCTGCCCACAGTCCCTTCAGGGTTTGAGTCCCAACTGGGGTACCTGGCCAGCCTGAGTGAGGGGCTGAGGGCCGTTTTCAGGCTTTCAGGCTGCCCACAGCTCCCATTGACCCAAGGTCCCAGCAAGGCTGGCTGGAATTTCTTTTCTGCCAGGTTTATTTATCTTCTGGGTTTATTTATCTTCTATAATTGAAACACTGTTGCTTTGAGCCGAGGCCTAGGCAGGTAAGGAAGCCTCCTGTTTGTTTCAGCTCCGTGGCTTCTATAATTGAAACATTGTTACCTGAGCAGAGGCTCAGCCAGCCTAGGCAGGCAGTTGCAATGAAAGCCTGCTGTTTACTCTAGCTCCGTGGTTGTTGGCTGGGTTAATTTGCATACAGCCACTCTTATTGGCTGGTGGGCGTGGCTTGCCTGGTGGGCATTTGCATCCTAGAGAGATGGTTAATTTGCATATTACTCTTTTATTAGATTAGATCATTTCAAATTTACTGGAAAGCTGCAAGAATAGTACAGGGCATTCCTCCCATATACTCTTTACCTAGATTCACCAGTTATGTTCATTTTGTTCCATTCTCTTTCTCTCCATAAACAAAAAAGTAATAATTTATTTTTGAGACCATTTATTTGAAAATAGGTTGCATATATCATGCTACTTTACCCTTAAATTCTTCAGTATACATTCACCAAAGACATTTTCTTACATAACTATAGTATATTTATCAAAATAGGAAATTCAACAAATTTCTGAAGTATTCTTAAAGTTCAAATTCCCAAAGTTTTAAAAATTGAAATATAACTCACACATAGAATTTAAATTTACTCTTTAAGGTATACAATTCAGTGGTTTAAACATTTTTATCACCCCCAAATAAAACCTTGTACCCATTAGCAGTCATTTCCCATTCCCCACTCCCTGTAGCCACTGGTAATCATGTACCTACTTTCTCCCTGGACTTGCTTTGTCTGGGCATTTTATATAAATAGAATCATACAATATGTAGTCTTGTGCCTTCTTTCATGTAGCATATTATTTTCAAGGTTTCTACATGTATCATTGGAATAATATTCTATTTTGTGGATATACCACTTTTGGTTGATTGTTAGTTTTTGATGACATTTAGGTTATTTACACGTATTGGCTATTACAAATGATGCTATGGATATTTGTGTACAAGTTTTACATGAACATATCTTTTCAGTTCTCTTGTGTATATGCCTAGTAGTGAAATTGCTTGGTTATATGATAACTCAATGTTTAACTTTCTGAAAAACTACCAAGGTGTTTTCTACAGTAGCTGCAACATTTTACATTCCACCAACAATGTATGAGTGTCCCAATTTCTCCACATCCTTACTAACATTTGTTATATATATATTTAAGCCATCCTGGGGGGTATGGAGTATTTTTTTTAAATATATTTTTTATTGACTTCAGAGAGGGAGATAGAAACATCAGTGATGAGAGAGAATCATTGATTGGCTGCCCCCTGCATGCCCTCTACTGGGGATCAAGCCTGCAACCTAGGCATGGTGCCCTTAAGTGGAATTGAACCCAGGACCCTTCAATTTGCAAGCAGATGCTCTGTCCACTGAGTCAAACCAGCTGGGGCTTGAAGTGGTATTTCATTGTGGTTTTGATTTGCATTTCCTCTGTGACTAATTAAGTTGATCATATTTCTATGTACTTGTTGGCCATAGTATATCTTTGGAGAAGTGTCTATTCAAATATTTCCCCCACATATTGATTGGGTTACTTGTCTTTTTATTGTTGAATTGGTTTTTTGTGTTGTTGTTTTTTTAGAAAAAAAATGTTTATTTGGGGTACTAGTCCCTTATATGTATAATTTGCAAATATTTTCTCCCATTCTGTGGGTTTTCTTTGTTTCTTTGTCTCTCTCTCTCTCTCACCACCAGGGGGCAGCTCCTGTGTTGCATGTCTGCCCCCTGGTGGTCAGTTCATGTCATACATAGCGACCGGTTGTTCTGCTCTTTGGTCAGTTTGCATATTAGGGTTTTATTACATAGGATTACTTACATCAGGTACATGGATTTGACCTATAACCTACCACCTTAACAAAATTTAGAATAATATAATAATACAGGATCAAAGGTACTTAACTGTTGTGTATGATCTTCTTGTTGCTAATCTGTTACAATTATTACTCATTATCTACAGAAGAAAATTAGAGTCTAGTTTTGGGTAGGCCTTCTTCTTAATGAACTCATGTCTTGCATAGTAAAATTATGTGTTTCAGAGATTAGAGTCCTTGGCAGTCTGTTTGAAAATTCTGATTAGTATTGTAGAGTGGATTTATTTATTCCACAATAATTTATCTGAAGCTTACTGTTTATTAAGCTTTATGCTTGGCTTTGGAATTATAAAGATGGAAAAACATGGTCTCTGATTATTAAAGACATCAGTCTTTTCAGGAACTAAACATGTTAGGGAATGGAAAAACAACGTCATTTTTAAAGTTCAAATTATATTTGCCTTTGTAAACTCCTTTCAGATATTAACAAATTATATTTGAGTGTTTGTTGTAGGCATTGTGCACTTTAATTGCATCATCTCATTTAATTTTCTCATGGTCTTGTGACAGTCCAAGATTCTAAACTAACGTATGAATCATTGCTCTGTGTTGGTTGGATGATCGCTGTAAAGTTTGATGTTTGGGTGTCTTCAGTAGTTTGATGGGTTTCAAGCAGAAGATTTAAAGGGGCAGTGATTTTTTACATGAAAGGCTACAAAGCCCATCGGCATAAGATTGTCTTGTGCTCATGTTTGAGCAAAACCACAACTGCTTCATTATGCTCCGTAAACTCTCCAAGCATGTCCTAGTTCAGGACCTTTGGCATTTGCAGTTTATTCTCAGCAGTCTTCTTTTAGATATCAATATTTCTTCCCTGTCTCATTTCTTTTAGTGATCAGCTAAGAGGCCTTCCAACTGCCTACTGTATATATGTTCCATAAACATCTCAGTTTCATCAGTTCTGAAACTGAACTCATCCTTTCCCCCGCACCATATCCTTTTCACCCCTGACCTTTGTAAATTGTATTGCCCTAAAACTAGTCACTGTCCTCAGACACCTCATAGCTCACATCTGTTTTGTTTCACCAAACACATCTAAGCAGGCACTAAGTCCAGTAGGTTTGTTCTTAACATCTTGTTTGGCCCAGCTGGCGTGACTCAGTTGTTGAGTGTTGACCTACGAACCGCAGGAGATCGATTCCTGGTCAGGGCACATGCCTGGGTTGTGGGCTCGATCCCCAGTAGGGGGCATGCAGGAGGCAGCTGATTGATGATTACCTCTCACTATTGAGGTTTCTATCTCTCTCCCTCTCTGAAATCAATATATATATATTTTGAAAATATTGTTTATATGTCCCTTTTGCTGTATCCTCACTGCTTCTGCTGTAAATCAAACCATCATCTTTCACCTGCACTTATTGCAGTAATCCTGGGCTCTATATACTTCCAAGATTATACTTCTCTACTTTTTCCTCTATCGTGTTATCAGAATAACTTCTCTAATGCCAGTTCAATCATGTCACTCCTTTGGCAAAAAGCCTTTTCATTCCTTATATAAAGAGAAAATCCATATTCCTTGCTGTGCCATGTGAGGTTATTTAGGATTTTGCTTCTGTCTGTTTTTCCAACCCTATCCTTGCTGTACCCTACTTTATTTGCTTTTATATTCCATCTATACCAAATTGCTGTAGTTTTCTGAACCTATCAAGCTATTATATGCCCTGGTACATTCGCTTTCATTGCTTTGGATTCTAGAATCATAATAACTACTATATGCTCAGTGCTTATTGTCTATGGGGCCAAATGCTTACTTATATATTCTCAGATAAATTTTACAACTGCCATATGAAGAAAGTGATATTATTCCCAATTTACAGGTAAGGAAGCTGAAGCTTAGAGATATTATATAGCATATGCAAAGTCATTCATCTAGTAATCATGGAGCCAGGATTTGAATCCAGGTATCTTCTTGGTCTGTAAAGCCGATGTTCCTAACTACTACTGCTACACACTGCTGCTGTCACTATTGTCACTCTTTCCCATCCTATTAGATATCTTTTTGTTTCAGAGTTGTCATTTCTGATTTCCTTCATTACTATCTAATTTGGAATTGACCATTCCTTCCTCTGTGTTCCCATGTTATGTATATGATTGTTATATTGACTAATATGTTATTGCATTTATTTGATTATCTGTCTTAATGAGCAGGAATCATATTTATTTAAAAATATGTTTTTATTTCTTGTTTAGAGAGAGAGGAAGGGTGAGGGAGAGAGAAACATCGATGGGCTGCCGCCTGCATGCCCCCTCCCCATTGGGGATGGAGCCCACAACCTGGGCATGTGCCCTAACTGGGAATCGAACTGGTGACCTTTCAGTGCACGGAACAACAATCAACTGACCCACACCAGACAGGGCATGTCTTATTCATTTATTTTTATGTTCCCAGTATATACTAGAATGTCTGGCACATAGTAGATACTTCATTAATGTTGAATGAATATATATGTAGTGCTTAATATGCTCAGATTATTTGTTAGTCTAAAACAAGTATAATGAATTCTATATTATTTTTGTGGAGTAGAAAGTAAGAATATAGAAACTGACCTTAATAGTAGTAGTAGTAATATTAATAGTAATAATAACAATATTTGGTGAGCAATTTACCATGTGTTAAGCACTGTTGTGCAAGTTTAGAGGAAAATGAAGCTAAGAGAGGTAAAAGTTATTTAAGATCATAGAGTGAGTTGTGTGGGCTGATATTCTACAAGTCCTTGCTCTTAGTCATTATGCTGTCCTCCCCTTATAGATATTAATTGGAAGTGTACAGGTGTTTGAGTTCTTTTAAGTTATTAAAATTGAGTATTCCTTTTGAGTGTTCTATGCTTGTTGTCTATACTAAAAAAGGGTCATACGCTAATTAGAACAGACATCTTCTGGATGACCTTCTGGACATCCTTCTGGACAAAGTCTTGGTGACAGGGCCAAGGCAGAAGTGGTTAGGGTCAATCAGGCTGGCAGGGGAGAGCAGTTAGGGGGATCAGGCCAGCAGGGGAAAGCAGCTAGGGGTATCAGGCTGGCAGGGGAGAGAAGTTAGGGCTATCAGGCTGATAGGCAGGTGAGTAGTTAGGAGCCAATGGTTCTGGATTGCGAGAGGCATGTCCAACTGCTGATTTGGGGCCTAAACTGGTAGTTGGACATCCGCAAAGGGTCCCGGATTGGAGAGGGTGCAGGCTGGGCTGAGGAACCATCCCCACCCCACAGCACAAATTTCATGCACCGGGCTTCTAGTTTAGAATAATGAGCAGAAGCCAGGACTTCTTTCTAACTTCAATCTTACCCGTTTATTATGATAGGGAAAATATAAAGTAATATTTTTTCCCTTCAACAATAAGATTTTCTTGTTCTTAATTCCCAGATACTTGATTCCTGTGACTTTTCTAATGAATGTGTAAGCAATCTTCTTTTTAAAAAACTTATTGTGGCACAAATTTTATCATACGTGTGCTGATTAGAAATAATGTAGATGTAGCTGTCAGAAATTACTAAGTGAAAACAGAATTTGTCTGTTTAAGAACTCTGGCATAGAGGAGTTAGTTGGCTTGATAATTTATTACATTTAATGTAATTTAAAGACTTTTTCCTGACATTACTATTACTGTTAAACTAAAGCATTGCAATCCTTATAGATTCTCTGCATACTTCATTGCTTAGTATTTGTTTTACTTATACTTCATTGTTTAGGAGATTCACTTAATACAGTTTGATGTGGTAAAAGGTTATGAGCTTTGGAATCTGAAATATATGGCTTCAGATACCTGCACAGTTATGTGATCTTGGGCAAGCCACTTACCTTTTCTGAGTTTATTACATTAAATGAAGATTAGGCCCTAGCCGGTTTGCTCAGTGGATAGAGCGTTGGCCCACAGACTGAAGGGTGCTGGGGTCAATTCCAGTCAAGGTATATATCTGGGTTGCAGCCTCCATCCCAGGTGTGAGGTGTGTAGGAAGCAGCTGACCAATGATTCTCTCATCGTTGATGTTTCTATCTCTTCTCCCTCTCTCTTCCTCTCTGAAATCAATAAAAATATAAATAAAATAAAGATTAGTTCTCTACTTCATTGAATATAGTAAGATGATTGAATGGAATATAAATGGAATATGCTGTTAAATACGAGGCCTTTTATTAATGGTGACCTAGTGTTTAAATTCTTAATGGTAGTTATTTTTTAAAAGATCTTCCTTTCTCCCATCTTTAATTAGAAACTTCAGAAAATAGATTTTATATAAATTACTAGGGGCCCAGTGCACAAAAATTTGTGCACTCAGGGGGGATCCCTCAGTCCGGCCTGTGCCCTCTCACAGTCTGGGACCCCTTGGGGGATGTCCACCTGCTGGCGTGCCTGGCCAGCCTAGGTGAGGGGATGATGGCTGTTTGCAGGCTGGCCAAGCCCCCCAGTGGGGCCCTCAACCCATGGGGGTGTGGCCAACCTGGGTGAGGGGCTGAGGGCCATTTTCAGGCTTCCCACAGCTCCCATTGACCCAACGTCCCAGTGAGGCTGGCTAGAATCAGGTTTCTGGGGTTTATTTATCTTCTATAATTGAAACTTTGTTGCCTTTAGCAGAGGCCTAGTCAGGCAATGAAGCCTCCTGTTTGCTTCAGCTCCATGGCTTCTATAATTGAAACATTGTTGCCTTGAGCAGAGGCCCGGCTGGCCTAGGCAGGTAGTTTCAACTCCATCGCTGGTGCAACAGAAGCCTCCTGTTTGCTCTAGCTCCATGGCTGCCAGCCTCCATCTTGGCTGGGCTATTTTGCATATAACTGCTTTGATTGGCTGGTGGGTGTGGCTTGGGTGTCTCAGAGTGATTGTTAATTTGCATATTACTCTTTTATTAGATTAGATAGTTTAGAAATAAAATTTTTGTAGTTGAGCAGAGTTAACTTTCTCCAGTTTTAACTTAGGAAAAACATGATGTTCTCTTCTGTGCTGTGTGAAGCTAAAGGAATCCCAAAATACCATTTATGTTTTGTGAAAAGAGGATTGTAGGTCTGAAATTGGGAATACAGTTTTCCTTGTAGAAAGCAATTTCAGAAGTGTTTATGTTAGGGTGATTCTCCCTTAGAGTGATTCTTGGAGCATGTTTGTGATGGATGCTACTGTTGAACTTTTAGAGTACTGTGTGTTTTGCAAAAAGGAATTTCTATGTCCTTCAGTAATTATTTCTTGGAACACTAACCCAGCCTTTTTGATGCTCCAACTAGGAATCAATAGTAAACCAATGCATTCTAAAATTGGTGTGATGATTCTGACCTAAAGAAGAGGGAGGGCTCAATTTAGGTGGGGAAAGGCAAGACATGTTGGTCTATCCTATAGATAGACTAAATAAGAGAGGAGAAATAGCAAGTACATTTTTAAAAATGTGTATTTTAGAAGTTTAAAATGTTTTATTTAGCTTATTTTTATTTTTCAAATCTGCATTTCTTAAGACAGCTTCTGTTGGACAGGACCTTCATTTTTGAAGGTTTGTGAAGAGCGGTGGTGTAAAATAAAGATTTAACCTTCCCTCAAGCTTTCTCATAGCTTCACGTGGAATTCATAGGAGTATTGATTATTCTTAAAAGTTAGTAGAGCACGGCCAGTGCCGCTCAATGGTTGAGCATCAGTCTATGAACGAAGAGATCACAGTTTGATTCCCGGTCAGTGCACATGCCTGGGTTGGGGACTCAGTCCCCAGTAGGGGCCATGCAGGAGGCAGCTAATCAGTGATTCTCTCTCATCATTGATCTCTCTCTCTCTCACTCCTCTTCTCCCCCGCTCTCTCTGCCTCCCCCTCACTCTCCCTCTCCCTTTTTCTCTGAAATCATTAAAAATAAATTCTTTTAAAGTTAGTAGAAACAAAATTTGTGACTACTAATGTTTAGTCCCTAACATAAAATCCAAATTAACGTGTTAAAAATAAAAATTACATACTCTGCCTGTTAAAAGTTATTCTATGTAAAACAGTGTATTTTCTACTTATATTTGAGAGTTTGGTGGTATTATCATGCTTATTGCATGATATGACCACCTATATAGAGAAAAAATGTGTAATGTACATGTCTTATGATAGATAATTCATAATTATCAGATAGTAATTTTTACTGAGTTCTTTTCTCTTTTAACTAGCAATTGCTATTCCAGAAATATACTATAGAGAAGGTAATAATTGGTTATTGACAAATGTATAGTGAGATTTTTACTATTATATGACTTAAAATATATTAACCTTACTGAAAATTTAATTATAATACTGCTTACTTATACTTGATATAAGTTGTTTGGTTTTTTTGTTTTTGTTTTTGTTTTTTTTAAATATATTTTATTGATTTTTTACAGAGAGTAAGGGAGAGGGATAGAGAGTCAGAAACATCGATGAGAGAAACATCTATCAGCTGCCTCCTGCACACTCCTCACCAGGGATGTGCCTGTAACCGAGGTACATGCGCTTGACCGGAATCGAACCTGGGACCCTTGAGTCCGCAGGTTGACGCTCTATCCACTGAGCCAAACCGGTCGGGGCGGTTTTTAAAAAATACATTTTTATTGATTTCAGGGAGGGAAGGAGGGAAGGAGAGAAAGAAACATCAGTGATGAGAGAGAATCATTGATTGACTGCCTCCTACATGCCCCCTACCTGGTCATGTGCCCTGACCAGGAATTGAACCATCACTTCCTGGTTCATAGGTCGATGATCAAACTCTGAGCCACACCAGCTGGGCGATATAAATTGTTTTTTTTTTTTTAGTGGAAGCATGTTTTGACCAAATCATAACTAGATTGATAAGTGATATTTCTAACTAGATTTTGGCCAGGGTGACTTTTTTTGTTTTTAAGACAATAAAAGCAGCTTCTGTGGTTAATCTCCCTAGTAACTGTTGCCATCCAGTGGTTCATTTCTGAAATGTCAAGTGGGATAAAAAATGCTTTCCTGTTTTCTTCCACCCCTTTGTTTAAATTTTAGTAGAAGCTACAAACCATGCTCATTTTTTAAAATACAGATTTAAAACAAGACTTTTGAGAAGACAAAACTTTTGCCTTTAGCATTTAAGAAAAGATTACCTATAAGAGAAAAACAGGTAGTTTTGTGTGTGTGTGTGTGTGTGTGTGTGCGCGATTCCCTCATGTCCTGTTTTGTCCACCTTTTATTTTTGTACCTTATCAGAGGTAGAAGACAAATCTGCAATATTTAAGACTTGAAATAAACAGTTTTGCCATTGGCGAATACCACTATTAGGTGGGATATTTCATGTTTGCTGCTGAATGAAGCTGGCGAATAGAGATGAGCTGTGTACATGTATCATCAGGCAATAAGGGGAATTTCTGTAATCCTTCAGCTGTATATAAGAAACCATGAGACTTTATATTCCTTTGCACAATGAAGAGTAATTTCATTAGATATCTCATTAGATAAATTTGGACTTATCCATTTTATAGACTTTTTTTGGTACTATGTCACCAAGCCTTTATTAAATGTACAGAATTGGTCTTATTTAATATTTTCATGTAGTTATAAATGGTTTCTACTTTTGCTGGCAAGATATATATTGAGGTGATGCTATGTCACTCTGAATTTCAAGATAATGTGTTTCAGTGGATTTATCAGTAAGATATTTATGAACTGCTAAAAGCAATCCCCAAATATTCCCAAAGTACTAGGCCTAACTTGGTTTTTAAAAAGTTGATTCCACATTATAAAATTTTAGAGGGGATAGGACAAAATAATAATAGAATTAAGTGCTTTTTTGGCACATCTGGTTGACAAATATCTTTAAATCACTTATGTGTTTAGTTGTATGTGACTATAAAATCCTGGGAACTTAAGATTTTCCCAAGTGTTCTAGATATTTAAAGTTTTTTGATCACATGGGTCAGAACTTAAATATAAAATGGCTAAAACTACATTTGACAATTTACATGGACATCAAAAGAAAAAAATTGTAACTGAATTGATGGTGTTAACTAAACTTACTTTGGTAATCATTTTGCAATATGTGCATCATATGAAATCATTATGTAGTACACCTTAAATTTATACAATATTAATGTCAATGATATCGCAAGAAAACTGGAAAAAATAAATGGGAGGAAAAAGAAAATTCAAGTGAATGCTGATTCTCAGTGGGTGTCATTCTTCCAATTTCAAAAGGCATAAAAGATAGCCCTAGTGGATAGCTCTAGTAATTTGGCTCAGTAGATAGTCAACCTGCAGACTGAAGGGTCCTGAGTTCTGTTCCGGTCAAGGGCACATGCCTGAGTTGTGGGCTCCATTCCTACCAGTGGGGGCGTGCAGGAGGCAGCTGATTAGTGATTCTCTCTCACCTTTGATATTTCTATTTACCTCTCCCTTCCTCTCTGAAATCAATTAAAAAAATAAAATAAAAATATATTTTAAAAAATTTAAAGGCATAAAAGATAAGACACTCCGGTGAGAGACAGAACAAAAGAGTTAGAATTACATAGAATTATATCCAAAAAATTACATTTATATGTGTTTATTATCCTCAAAGTGTTTTTACCTTATTTCATCATTTCAATAGCACTGTAAGGTAGATGAGGCGGATAATGTTTTTGTTTATTGAGAAAGAAACAGAATCTCAGAAAAGTTGAATGATATGCCTGATGGAACTAGTACTTGAACCTATTTCTCCTGATCTCTAGTACAGTGTTTATTCCATTATATTTTATTGCCTGATTGAAATGAATTTATATGCACTCTAAGACATTAGAAAATTAAACTCAGTGTTTACAAGTTCTCAGAATGCAAGGGGCACATACAAAACATATTTATGTTTTTCTTCTGAACTTCATTCTTCCCAAGTACTTAAGAATATGCTGTCATGTGTATGTGATACTAACATTTCTGACACCCATAATGATATTGCTACTGATTCTCTGTCTTCTTACTGGTGGTGACCACTAGGCAATGAACAGTCTATCAATCACCTTTTACATGATCTTACTCAAATCTGTCTGCAGTTATTTTTTCTAAAGACATAATTCTACTCTTAAATTGAGATATAATCACATATCATAAAGTTTAACATTTTAAAGTATACAATTCAGTGGTTTATGGTACATTTAGAAGATCTGCAGTATTCATTACTATCTAATTCCAGACATTTTCATCATTCCAGAAAGAAATCTCAGACCTGTTAGCAATCACATCCATTCCTCCCTCCCTGACTCTTCAGTCAACCACTAATATTTCCTGTCTATATGGATTTGCTTATGCTGGACCTTTCATATAACTTTTTATTCTGGCATGTGTCAGTATTTTTCCTTTTTATGGCTAAATAATATTCCATTGTATGGACATACCACATTTTGTTTATCCATTTATCAGTTGATGGACATTTCCATTTCCATTTTTATGTCTGCATTATATCATGCAGCCATGAACTTCTGTTTGCAAGTTTTTGTGTGAACATATATATATGTTTTCAACCCTCATATATGCATAGAAGTAGAACTGCTGGATCATATGATAATTCTATGTTTATTATTTGAAGAACTGTTAAACTGTTTCTCAGTGGCTGCATCATTTATATTCCCATTAACAATGTATGAAGAGGACCTTATGTTTTTTGTGTGGACCAGTCATCATTTTCCCAATGCATCTTCAAGCCTATTTTTTATTTCATTTCCTTCCACCACTTACCCCCTCCCCGCATCTATCACTTGTTGAAATTCTATGCGTCCTTAAAAACCAAATTTCAAACACTACTTGTTCAATGTTGTCTTAGATTACTGGGGCTGGAAGTGACTTCTCTCTATTGTGTGTAGTTGTACCATTTATTTCTCTTTTAGGCCGTTTGTAATTATTGTTTGAGTCTTTGAGTTATTTCTTCTACCATATTTTTGTGCTCTCATGGTGCTTTGTATAAAACAGGACTTCAGTAAATATTGGAGAAATAAATGGGATAGAATTGAAAAACCTTAACTTGGATTTTTAAAATGTTACATGATACATGTACTCTGTATTTGGCTCTATAATAACACTAGGGGCCCGGTGCACAAAAATTTGTGCACTCAGGAGGTCCCTCAGCCCGACCTGTGCCCTCTTGCAGTCTGGGACCTCTCTGGGGATGTCCACCTGCTGGTGTGCCTGGTCAGCCTGGGTGAGGGGCTGATGGCTATTTACAGGCTGGCCAAGCCCCCCCAGTGTGGACCCTCACCCCTTTGGGGTGTGGCCAGCCTGGGTGTGGGCCTGAGGGCCATTTTCACCCTTTTAGGCTGCCCACAGTCCCTTCAGGTTTTGGGTCCCTACTGGGGTACCTGGCCAGCCTGGGTGAGGGGCTGATGGCTGTTTGCAGGCTGGCCAAGCCGCCCAGTGGGGCCCTCACCCCATTGGGGGGTGTGGCCAGCGTGGGTGATGGGCTGAGGGCTGTTTTCAAGCTTTTAGGCTGCCCACAGCTCCCATTGACCCAACATCCCAGCAAGGCTGGCTGGAAGCAGGTTTCTGGGGTTTATTTATCTTCTATAATTGATACACTGTTCCTTTAAGCCAAGGCCTAGACAGGTAATGCAGCCTTCTGTTGGCTTCTGTAATTGAGACAATGTTGCAAATATGTTGTTGCCTGGAGCCGAGAGAAGCCCAGGCAGCTGGCCGGCAGTTTTACTCCTGCTGCAATGGAAGCTGCCTGTTTACTCAGCTCTGTGACTGCTGGCCTCCATCTTGGCTGGGTTATTTTGCATACAGTCACTCTGATTGGCTGGTGGGCTTGGCTTAGGCATCCCAAAGAAACGGTCAATTTCAATATTACGCTTTTATTAGATTGGATATAATACAACATCAGACCAATACTTTTTATAAAATTAAAATGTTAACATCTAAATACCATTTTCCATGAAAAAATTCCAGAATCTGGAATCATGATTTTATCTATCCTTACAAACTGGCAGGTATATGTGTCTGCAAATACCTAATGTTGTGGGCTTATAACAAGCTCTTTGTTGTACAGTTACCTTTTGATATAATTTGACAACTAATATTCTACATTTATCTATTGGCATGGATCTATAATGCCATTTTTGTAATAACATATTAATGAAGCTGTGTTGCTTTATACAGTACTAAGTACATACTAGTACATAGTTCATTGCTCAATGTTATTAGATCTGAAGTTAAACATTTATTTTGTAAAATTATAGTACACTAATAATTATATCCAAATCATTCTAACTTTACTGTCTTTATTAAGATATCTTTATTTAGTGTCCATTGTGGAAACTAATAATCAACTAGCTAAATATGCCAAATAATGTAGTCCAAATATGGAGGTCCTTTGTTTATAAATTTGTGATATAGTATTGCCTAGTGATTAAGCGCACAGATTCTGTAGCTTAATGACCTGGGTTTGAAACCTAGCTTTGCCATTTATTAGCTGTGTGACTCAGAGTAGTACTTAGCCTTTCTATTCCAGTTTTTCTGTCTATAAAAACTGTTAACTTTCCCAGGTATACATATTTATATATTACTAGAGGCCTGATGCATGAAATTCATGCAAGAGTAGGCCTTCACAGCCCCAGCTGCCTTGGTTGCTTTGGCCCTTACAGTCCCGGCTTTGTCCAGAAGGTCATCAGACGGTCATTCCACTGTTCAGCTGTTTGGTTGATTTGCATGTTACACTTTTATTAGTATAGATAGACATATATAGGTATGTAAATGTATACTCATGATTATATACTATGCGTACTCATGTTCATGTTTACTTACATGTACATATATACTTTTAGCAAAATAACAACCATACTGTTTTGAATCTTGTGGCTTTCACTTAGTTTGATGATTTCTCATGCCATTCAGTATGCTTCGAAAACACTGTGTATAGTGACTGCATAGTAGTCCATCCTGTGAATGTACAAAATGTATTTACCAAATTCCCTATTGTAGTTTCTTCTTTTTCTTTTTGGAATTTTAATTAATGCTGCAGTGAACATCCTTGCATATTTTTGTCTGGCTTTCAAATAAGGTATATCAACATATGTGTAACTCTAGCTATTGAAAAAAATCCGCATTGTTAACTGGTGCACCTGGTAAATTTTTAATAGATTCCTTAAAATAGAATTACAAGGACAAAAAACATGAGCTTTTATAAAATATATTCTTATTGATTTCAGAGAGGAAGGGAGATAGAAACATCAGTGATGAGAGAGAATCATTGATTGGCTGCTTCCTGCCTGCCCCCTGTTGGGGATCAAGCCCACAACCCAGGCATGTGCTCTGACCGGAAATCGAACCTTGACCTCCTTGTTCATAGCTTGGCACTTATTCACAATGGAGCAGGGCATGATCTTTTTAAGGCATTTTGACGCATTTCCAAATTGCTTTCCAGAAAAGTTGTGCATATTTTATTTAAGAGAATTTATTTAAAATGAACTTTATTTGAAATTAGTGGGTTGTTTTTATTTTCATAAGTTGATTTGCTTATATCGTTTATTTCAATGAATATGTATTGAATATCTACTATTTGCAAGGTATTTTAGACCCAGAAGATCAATGAACAAATAGGTATGGTTCCTAATCTCATGGAGCTTGCTTGTCTCTAGGACTGCAGATATTTGGCAGTGGATTACATTATTTTAAAGAGTTAGAATTGAACAAATTAATTAGAAGCAAGGAAAAGTTGTACCTGTATGACTTATCTATGCCCTCTAGTCTTTTTACTATGTAGTCCTGTATACATCATATTGGGGAGGCTATGTTCACAGACTTGCTTCATTGAAAAAATGCTGCTTTTCAGCTCTGTGTTAGGCACAGAAGATACAATGCTCTCTAGAAAACTTGAATTTGGTTTGTCTATCTATGTTATATTTGTAGTCAGAGCTAAAGATAACCCAATAGTTGGGACGCTCCCTCAAAGTCTCTTCCCATAGTCCCATATTTCTACAGTAATTTATCTGGTTATACTTAAATTCCAAATCAGAAGTCATATTACCTTAAATTGCAGTTATTCTAACAATATTGAGATCAGTTTAATGCATCAGTTTAATTGCATCTTTAATTCATAAACAGGTTGAATCATTTATTTTGGACCAAGAAGACCTGGATAACCCAGTGCTTAAAACAACATCAGAGATATTCTTATCAAGCACTGCAGAAGGAGCAGACTTACGCACTGTGGATCCAGAGACACAGGCACGACTAGAAGCATTGTTAGAAGCAGCAGGTACGTAATTTTTCTTTTTTCTTTTTCAACTCTTTAAAAGTCTAGATTGTTATACAAAGTTATACAAGATTACCCCTAAATTATATAACACTAGAGGCCCGGTGCACGACATTCGTGCACTTGGGGGGGGCATTCAGCCTGGCCTGCGCCCTTTCGCAGTCCGGGAGCCCTCGGGGGATGTGCTACTGATAGCTTAGCACAGCCATGGAGGCAAGAGAGGCTCCCGCCACCACTGCTGTGCTCCCCAGCCCGTCAGCCTGGCTACCGGCTGAGCTTCCCAACCAATTAGCCTGGCTTCTGGCTGAGTGGCGCTCCCCCTGTGGGAGTGCATTGACCACCATGGGGCAGCTCCTGGATTGAGCATCTTCCCCCTGGTGGTCAGTGCACATCATAGCAACTGGTCATTCAGCCATTCGGTCAATTTGCATGTTACCTTTTTTTTTTTTTTTAATATTTTATTGATTTTTTACAGACAGGAAAGGAGAGGGATAGAGAGCTAGAAACATGGATGAGAGAGAAACATCCATCAGCTACCTCCTGCACACCCCCAACCTGGGACGTGCCTGCAACCAAGGTACATGCCCCTGACCAGAATTGAACCTGGGACCTTTGAGACCACAGGCCAACGCTTTATCCACTGAGCCAAACCGGTTAGGGCTGCATGTTACCTTTTTATTATATAGGACTAGAGGCCCAGTGCACGAAATTCATGTATCAGGGCAGGGGGCGGTCCCTCAGCCCAGACTGCACCCTCTCACAGTCTGTGAGTGGCTCTAACCCATCAGTTGGACATCCTTAGCGCTGCCGCGGAGGCTGGAGAGGCTCCCACCACTGCTGCTGTGCTAGCCACCCATGAGCCCTGCTTCTGGCTGAGCGGCACTCCCCTTGTGGGAGCACGCTGACCACCAAGGGATAGCTCCTGCATTGAACGTCTGCCCCCTGGTGGTTAGTGTGTGTCATAGCAACCGGTCATTCTGCTGTTTGATCGATTTGCATATTAGCCTTTTATTATATAGGATTATGTGAAATTTGAAATCTCTATACAATATATTTTTTTTTTCCTAAAACACAATTCACATTTTATATTTTAAAAATTCTTGGTTGAAAGTTTTCTGTGAATGATTTCTGGGCTCTGCACTAACATATTTAAGGTATTAGATAATAATCTAGTTATCAAGGAAATTTTATTACTAATCTAATCTAATAAGAGAATAATATGCAAATTAACCATCACTCTAAGACACCTAAGCCATGCCCACCAGCCAAGCCACACCAACCAGCTGATCATCAGGGCGACTGTATGCAAATTAACCCAGCCAAGATGGTGGCCGGCAGCCGGCAGCCATGGAGCTGGAATAAGCAGGAGGCTTGCCCTGGCGATATAGGAAGCTAAGGTTCCTGTCTGCCTAGGCTGGCTGTGGCAACAAAGTTTCCACAACAAAGTTTTAATTATAGAAGATAAATAAACCCCAGAGACCTGCTTCCAGCCTTGGGCTCAAGGAAGCGCTGGGAGCTTGGGTTGTCAGGGGAAACCTGACCAGGGCTCCGGTTAAAGCAACAAAGTTTCAACTTTAGAAGTTAAATAAATTCCAGCCAGCCTTGCTGCAAACAGCCATCAGCCACTCACCCAGGCTGGTTAGGCACGCCAGCAAGTGGACATCCCCCGAGGGGTCCCAGACTGTGAGAGGGCACAGGCCGGGCTGAGGGACCCTCGAGTGCACAAATTTTTGTGCACCGGGCCCCTAGTTATATTATAAAATAAAACTGTGAAAGGTAAAAACTTAAATTTAGTTCATCAAATTATGACTCTTTTAACTGATTTAGGGAATTCTATGATTACTTATTTATTTTAGTCTATGTATCTTAATAATAGATTGCTTTTTTTTTTACTTAGAAGACCTTAAATAAACATTGAACACAAAATTGAATCAGCTCTAGTCAAATATACCAAGCTATATCAACTTATTCTGAACTAGCAGAAAAGAAAATCTGTGACAAGCATACTTTCTCAAAATAATATGTACTTATCCCTGTTTTATTTTTCAACCTGCTCATTATTTGCTACACAAAATTTCCTGTAATGAAAACCTTTTATCTCCTAAAATTATATTTTAAGAATGAAGTTAACTTTTTTCTGATATTTATATATTGCTTTTGAATGTTCACTTTGTATGACACTTCCTTTATTTACTTAACACATTGCAGACCAGTAGTTTTATTGCTAGCTTTACCCAGCAGCCAGTTAAGTTTCTATTGAACAAGTACAAAAAATATTTTATATAAATGTTAAAGGCACACTTTAAAATTAAATACCCATTGCATTTTGAAGTTATTTATTACATGTTCTTACAAGCTAATATCTTTTTAAAGTATGATACTTTGTAAAACACTCGGTAATATGAAGTGAGAATTCTCATGATCCGTCCGCAATATGTTAATATAAATATATGTGCACATTACACATATGTAAGAATTTAATCTGGAAGAATTTACAGCTTTTTAAAATGGTACCTAGACACTTCTTAATGGAGATATATATTTTTTATAGCGATATATATGTTAGGCCATGTTAAAGCTATTAAAATACAGAAAATAAAAAATAAAAGTTTAGCCCTAGCCGGTTTGGTTCACTGGATAGAGCGTCGGCCTGGGAACTGAAGGGTCCCAGGTTCAATTCCGGTCAGGGGCATGAAAGAAAAAATAATAATAATAAAATAAAAGTTTAAAAAAGTATGGGGAATTTCATTAAGCTTCTGAGTACAGCTGATTCTAGAACAACACAGGAGATTAGGGTTGTTAACCTCCATGCAATAAAAAATTCACGTATAACTTTAACTCCCCCAAAACTCAGTTGTTTCTCAGTATTTATGGGATTTGATTCCAGAACCTTCTGAGGATACCAAGTCCATGGATGTTCAAATTCCTTTTATAAAATGGCGTAGAACAATGCATGCAATTGGCCCTCCACATTTGTGGATATGAAACCCCAGGGAAACGTAGGGCCAACTGTATATTTACTGAAAAAAAATTGTGTTTAAGTGAAACCATGCAGTTTAAACCCGTTTTCATTAAGGGTCAACTGTCCTTTAATAAACATAATATTAAAGGTAGGTATTCAGAAAAATTATAGCAACCTTTTAACACATTTGATATTGAAGGAAATAAGCAATGATACATTTGACCAAATGATGACTAGGGGAAAAGTAGGAGTTAAAAGAAATTGAGTTTTTCTTTATTATTCTTAGAAAGATATAAATAGTATGCTAGGAATGTATTTACTTGGTAATGTCTTGTTATTCCTTTAACTTTATCCTGTTATGAAAGCATAGGTACAATTTTTAGTGGATTAACTTTTAGTCCATCTCATGTCTCTTTTTGAAATTGATACACACTTAAAAATATATTGAACAAAATATGTAGGTATCCAGCAAAAGACTGTTTAATTTAGGGCAGGACTAGTAATTACAACAAGAAGAAAAAAAGTAATGAAGATCACATTAGTAATTATACTAGGTATCCCTCCCTTTTAGTCTGATTTTTTGTGAGTCTCCTGGTTGTGATTTAGGGATATAATGTATAATATTTCTGAAATGGGAATGTCCTAGCCACCTTCTTTTTTTCTGTGCTTTGGAACCTTACATTTTACTTAGTACAGAAAGAAATATGGAGAAAAGGTATTCCTATTCTCCAGGTATTGTCGGGACTAATTTCCTTTCCTTTTCCAGACCAAGTTTTTTTAGTGGTAGTACATCTTTACCCCTTGGTTTAGGCTGACACTTCACTCATGTTGTGAGTACTAATTTAGATCTCTAATTAAGCGTTTTAAATTCATTTCTCTTCTTTCTGATTCTCATGATTCTCACTCAGGACTGCCTCTTTTCTGGTACATTAAGCAATTTTTGTTTTTGTATTTTTGATGTTCTTTTTTGTTGTTGTTAATCCTCACCCAAGGCTATTTTTCCATTGATTTTTAGAGAGAATGGAAGGGAGGGGGAGACACAGAGAGAAACATCAATGAGAGAGAGAGACAACGATTGGTTGCCTCCTGCATGTGCCCTGACCAGGGCCTGCGATCAAGCCTGCAACCTAGATATGTGCCCTTGACTGGAATTGAACCTGAGACCCTTCCGTCTGTGGGCTGACACTCTATCCACTGAGCAAAACCAGCTAGGGTCATTTTCTATCTTTTTGGCAAGTTTTCCCACTTTTTGTTGTTGTTCTCCAAAATTTTATTTACTGTTTTTCTCTCATTTTTAGTACTAACAGGCAGTGATACTGTCAACAAAATTTTTGCTTACAGTAGTTACTGATTCTGGATAAAACGATTTATTGCCAACTTAGACATCTGATAGTCCTACTTGACTGTGAGTACTGTGAGGACAGGAACTATGTCTTACTCCTTTTTGTCTCGCTTGTGTCTGACATATCATAAGCAAATAATAAAATTAGAAACAAAAATGAATTTTTTAATTAACTTTTTTATTGATTTTAGAGAAGAAGGGAGAGAGAGTGAGAGAAACATCAATGATGAGAGAGAATTATTGATTGGCTGCCTATTGCATATCCTCTCCTAGGGATTAAGCCTGCAGCCCAGGCATGTACCCTGACTACAAATCAAACTGGGACTTCCTGTTCATAGGTTGACACTCAGCCACTGAGCTGCACGGGTCGTTGCAATGTGGCCCTAGAAGATGGTTCTAGGTGGCTATTTGGCCAGAGGAAGAAACTATTTGATTGTTTGTTGAACATTACAGAATATCCCCTATGTTGCTACTGAAAACAATCTAGAAACAAATACATTTCTGTCCTAGAGATCTTATGGTGTGACTATGTACTTTGAAGGAAATCTCTTTTATTTGCTAAAATAAGCATTTTATTAAGTTACATTTAGATTAAGTAGGGAACAAATTAATATTATATGCACTGATTGTAAAGATGGAAAGACTAAAACGTAGGTGGTTATGATGATCTTTTGACATTAGTGGCAAAATTTAAATTATCAGCCGAATCTTTCAGTGTTATTATGGAGATTATGTCATTTTTGCCTTAGCTAATAATGTTTAGAAATGTAATTACAATTTTCACTTTTATGGTTTTCTTTCCCTGCACTTCTGATTGCTTGACGCACACTGAAGGAATTGGCAAACTGTCAACTGCTGATGGTAAAGCTTTTGCAGATCCTGAGGTACTCCGGAGATTAACATCCTCAGTAAGTTGTGCGCTGGATGAAGCTGCTGCTGCACTGACACGAATGAAAGCAGAAAACGGTCACAATGCAGGACAAATAGACACGTATGTATGCAATGACTTCTGCTGGATATTAGATGGTTTTCTTGAGTGGCAACTTTTGATTAAATGTATCTTTTGGAGGGGCTTATAAATTTTAGTCAAGTGGATATTATATAGGGTGGACATAAGAAATCTGTGCCATTGTAATAATCATAACCTGCATGTCTTTTTGTTTATGAACAAGTGTAAACCTACTTTTGCTCACTCTTGTATTTTAAGTTGAAATATAAATGTACATATATATAAATATGGATGTAAAAATGGATATATTTTTATCCTTACATTCTACTCATAGTCATTGAGCATCCTTGTAGAGTGTGAGAAAACAAACTGAATAAGATCTGGTTTCCATTTCTAAAGAAGTTACTTTTCCTAATAGTTACAGGAGAAAACTTTAACTGCTTTGAATAGTAATAAATAAAATGGTTGAAAATTGCTAAGAGAGTAAATCTTAAGAGTTCTTGGCACAACAAAAGAAAAAACCCACTTTTTTGGTATCTAAATGAGATGATGGATGTTAACTAAACTTACTGTAGTTGTTTTATAATATATGTAAGTCAAGTCACCTTAAACTTGTACAGTGCTATATGCCGATTATAGCTCAATAAAATTGGAGGAAAATAATAAATGAAATGGGTTGTTAATGCAATAATCTAGGTGCTTGCTACTCAAACATGGTCCATGTACTAGGAGTATCAGCATCACCTCATAGCTTATTAGAAATGCAGAATTTGGATCTACTGACTCAGAATCTGCATTTTAATAAGAAATACGGGTGATCTGTATGCACATTAAGTTTGAAATTCACAGATTTTGTTAGTAATCATTCTGCAATAAAATTTTTACTTAGATTTTTACCTTCTATTACCGAATAAAATTTTAAACCATAGGATTATATCCCAAATATCTTTGAGAATCATTACACTAATACAACATTATTTAAAAACTTGTGCATCTAGTTCAGCCGGATAGCTCAGTTTGTTAGAGCATAATCCTGGTACACTAAGGTTGTGGGTTCAATCCCAGATAAAGGAACAACAAATCGATGTCTCTCTCTCTCTCTCTCTCTCTCTCTCTCTCTCTCTCTCTCTCTCTCTCTTTCTCTCTCTCTCTTCCTCTGTCTCTAAATCAACAAATAAAAAAAATTGTGCATCTAATAGTTTTAAAAAGCTTTATTTAAAATTTAATATGACAATATGTTAGGATATTTTAAAATATAAAAATGACAACTATTTCATATTCACTTATTCTGGCTTAGTTGATATCCATGAATAAGTATTGCAAACAAGATGCTCAGTAAACAAGGTATTCATACAGTTTTGTTTTGTTTTTTAACTACATCAACATTTTTCTACGTATGACTATTTAGACTTAATGTAATTTATGATCATGGAACCCTGAGTCTTTCTGGGTTGCTTAATTGTTGATGATTTTATTTTCAGTCGCAGTCTGGCAGAAGCTTGTTCGGATGGTGATGTAAATGCTGTTCGTAAATTACTAGATGAAGGCAGAAGTGTAAATGAACATACAGAAGAAGGAGAAAGCCTGCTGTGTTTGGCTTGTTCAGCAGGATATTATGAATTAGCACAAGTAAGCAGAAATAATCTTTGGTGATTAAAATTATTGAAGGGTTTTGATGTTTTATTTTATCTTTAATAAAAAAATTATGATTTTAGGCCAAGGTCTTTCCTTCTTGGCATAGGTAAAATAGAAACTGATACATAATTAATTTGTTGCCTGTACATGCAACTGGGCATGGTCCATTTTTCTACCACTTAACTCAAAACTAGTCCTAATGAATAAACACTTAGAAATAATAATATTTTAAACTTTGGAAATAATATCCTATCTAATAAAAGAGTAATATGCAAATTGACCATCACAGCATGGCTTCCCCCATGTGGTCAAAGATGGCTGCCACAAGATGGCCAGCAAGGGAGGGCAGTTGGGAGGAACCCAAGCCTGCAGGGGAGGGCGGTTGGGGGGACCAGGCTGGCAAGGGAGGACAGTTGGGAGGGACCTAGGCCTGCAGGGGAGGGCAGTTGGGGTGGGACCCACGCCTGCAGGGAAGGGCAATTGGGGGGGACCCAAGCCTGCAGGTGAGGACAGTTGGGAGGGACCTAGACCTGCAGGGAAGGGCAATTGGGAGGGACCCAGGCCTGCAGGTGAGGACAGTTGGGGGGATCAGGCCGGCAAGGAGGGCAGTTGGGGGGGACCCAGGCCTGCAGGGGAGAACAGTTGGGGGGGAACCCAGGCCTGCAGGGGAGAGCAGTTGGGAGGGACCCAGGCCTGCAGGTGAGGACAGTTGGGAGGGACCCAGGCCTGCAATGGAGGACAGTTGGAGGGGACCATCCTGGCAGGAGGAGGGCAGTTAGGGGCAATCAGGCCGGCACAGGAACAGTTAGGCATTGGTCAGGCTGGCAGGGGAGTGGTTAGGGGCAATTGGCAGACGAGAGGTCAGGAGCCAGCAGTCCTGGATTGTGAAAGGGATGTCCGACTGCCCGTTTAGGCCCGATCCCACCAGTGGGGTCCCAGATTGGAAAAGTTGCAGGTTGGGCTGAAGGACACCACCCCCACCCCCCACTCCCAGTCCATGCATGAATTTCATGCACTGGGCCTCTAGTGCAGCTGTAATAGAAAGTGATGATTTATTTTCATTTTGCCAGATAACTTCAATTCTTTTAAACTTTTTCTTCTGTTGGAGCAATATTGGGAAATAGCCAATATTGTGTTTTTCAGTTTCTATCTTGTGAGTGTAGTTTTGCTGTTCTCTTACTAGATAATCCCAAACATAATACCAATTCTTTGACAAGAGCAAGTCCATTATATAATAGGATGGGTAATGTGATTACATACTTAAAGATTAATAATATGTAATGGTATTGTAAAAATATAGCATCTAACTTGGTGTTTTGAGCACCAAATGCTGGCATATTTTCCCAAAGGTGATTATTTTTTATTTTTTATTACTCCCTCACTCTAAAAGAGTATTTTTCCAGATTTAGTATATTCTCTTGAAATAATGTTAATAGTAAGAATTGATAATCTCTCTGTGTGTATGTGTTTTAAAGGTATTGCTTGCTATGCATGCTGATGTTGAAGATCGAGGGACTAAAGGAGACATAACTCCCCTAATGGCAGCATCCAGTGGAGGTTATTTAGATATTGTGAAATTATTACTTCTTCATGATGCAAATGTCAACTCCCAGTCTGCAACAGGTATATAGAAAATTATGTGTGAATTTGAAAAAGTAAATTGATATAATTAATTATAACCTGAGAGATAAAAATTTGATTCTTAGGGAAAACCAGTTGTAAACCTACAAAAAAACTTAGCCCTTGTTTAGATTCTGACTAAAATATAGATTAATTTGATATCTTCAAAAGTCTTTAAACCATACTTAGATTCTATTTGGTAAGTTTTTCTATAGGGGACAATATTTTTCTATCACAATTGTATACATTATTTAAAGAGGCAAAATTATGTATCTCTCATAATTTCTGTATGTCTTATAATTTCTTTATCTCATTTAGTACAGCTCCCTTGACTTTAGATTATAGATTAATCTGAGAGTATTTTTTTTATTCGTAAGGTTTTTCATGACACATGTACTGAATGCATTTACTAATAAGATATTCTAATGGCAGCATGAAAATTTCTCTAGTAAGAACTACTCTTTTATTTATTAATGCTTTCCCGACTCATGAATAGCCTTGGTCGTATCTCTTGAGTTATAGGTCGTATCTCTTGAGTTATAGGTTGTATCTCTTGAGTTATAGGTGTAGTTTTAATAGTGAGATTTCTTGGATTTAGTGGTTTAAAAAGAAATTTAAATAATGAAAGCCTATCAGCGTTCCATGCAATTAAGTAAATATTAAATGTAACCTAGTTTATTTTTAAAATGAACAAGACTTCGTAGAAGAGATTCTAGGTAATTTTGCTACCCAAGTTGTAGTAATATTGATTAATGTGCATAATGTCTGAGATGGTTAAGTGGTTGAATTCTGAACAAATTGAGTTTCGAAATGATAGTTTTCTCGCTGAACCTTTAAAATAATCTTCTCATTCTGTTGGATAGTTAAACATCTCCCCACCCCCTTTAATAAATAAAAATCGTCAAGCCCAGCCAGCGTATCTCAGTGGCTTGGCATCAACCTATGAACTAGAAGGTCACAGTTCGATTCCTAGTCAAGGCACATGCCCAGATTGCGAGCTCGATCCCCAGTGTGGGATTTGCAGGAGGCAGTGGGCAATGATTATCTCTTATCATTGATATTTCTGTCTTTCTCTCTCCCTCTCTGAAATCAATTTTAAAAATATATGTTAAGGAATAAATAAATAATCCTCAAAACAAAATCAGGAAAGAAGTGGTAAACCAAGGAATAATGACCTTTTAAATAAATTTTTCTTTTGAAGGAGTTATGCTAAGGGCAATTTATATCTATCTCACTAGGTTGCTAAATATAGATTGAAGATATGTTTCAGAAGGAAAATGTACCTAAAACAGTGAATTGTCTTATGAACAAATCTGTAAAGATAAAGAAGAGCTATAAGAAATGAATATACATAGAAATAAAATTGTTTCCAAGTTGTACCGTGTTGCGAGAAAAAGGAATAATTATAAATGATAGAATATTTTATTTTATTTTATTTTTAAAAAATATATTGATTTTTTACAGAGAGGAAGGGAAACGGATAGAGAGTTAGAAACATCATTGAGAGAGAAACATTGATCAGCTGCCTCCTGCACATTCCCTACTGGGGATGTGCCCGCAACCAAGGTACATGCCCTTGACTGGAATCGAACCTGAGACCCTTGAGTCTGCAGGCTGAGGCTCTATCCACTGAGCCCGAGCCAAACCGGCTAGGGCTCAAGATGGTTCTTAATCTTGAGCTAAGGAAACATGAAGACTGGTAAATTGATCTGCTTATAATAAACCTTTTAATTAGAAAAGTAAGATGATGTTTCTAACTAGTACAACAGAAAAACTTGAGATGATAGTTTATTCCTTTATGCAAAAAAATGGAAGAGGTAGAACTAAAGCAGTAGCATAATTTTATCCATTCTATCATAATTTTGTATATCTTTGGTTCTTTGTTAGGAAACACTGCATTGACTTATGCCTGTGCTGGAGGATTTGTTGACATTGTGAAAGTGCTACTTAATGAAGGTGCAAATATAGAAGATCATAATGAAAATGGACATACCCCCTTAATGGAAGCAGCCAGTGCAGGTCATGTGGAAGTTGCAAGAGTTCTTCTAGATCATGGGGCAGGCATCAACACTCATTCTAATGAATTCAAAGAAAGTGCTCTTACGCTTGCCTGCTACAAAGGTACTCTATATATGTATGACTAGGGTTTTTAAAAATAACAACTTTGAATATTTGAGTATTGAGCATTTGATTTAATTTTATATTGCTTATGTTTTCCTCTACTATGAAATTATCTAGCTTACACCAGATTATATAGAAAGTACATTTTAGCCTTTATTTCCTGAAGTTTAGCTTTACAATGTATGTTTCTTTGGTATTTTAATTCAAATTTATTCAATTAGCTATGAAGTCAACCAACTCTTAGCACCAATTTAGAGAGTTTCCATTCTTTAATGACTTCTGTTTTATATGATTTTCCCAGTCTTTATTTAATAGATAATTCATACTCAAATAATATAATAATCATACTTGATTAAAAAAACCTGAAAAACACAGAATAGCATAAAGAAAAGAAATTTTATAATGGCAAGTATATTTGTAAGCAAATGTATATATAAAGGCATATTTGGTGATATTGTGGATTCCATTTCAGACAACTGTAATGAAGCAGTCTCTCAATAAAGTAAGCTGTAATCTTTTTGCAGGTGGAGGGTCTTGCCTTTAATTTATTTAAAAAAAATGCAACATCTGTGAAGCTCAATAAGATGTGGTATGCCTGTATTTTTAAATTAATCATACTCTAACACTATTTTACAGTTCATTTATTTAGCAGTACATCATGAACATTTTGCCATCTCAGTATTTTTGTAATACAACTTTTGATGGTTACATTGTATTTCACTATTGCATTTAATAGTGGATTTGGCTGCAAACCCTAAATTAATAGTAATCTGAACAAAAGAGAAGCCTTTTCTCTTTTATTTAAAACAAATCCAAGGGTAGACTGTTGAGGACTAGTATGGCAGTGTCTATTACTATCTAGATCTGTTTCACCATCCTAGTATCTGGTTTTTATCCTCAATGTTGCCAAGATGGTAGCTATGGCCCCAGCAATACATTGTCTAGGAAGGAGGAAGAGGGTAAGGGCAAATTGGGGATGCCTTCCAATTTATTAAGCTACCTTTAAGAAGTTTTCCCAGCAGTTGTGCTATATAGCTAGTTCCCACTTATATTTTGTTGGCCACACATAGCAACAAGGGAGGCTGGGAAATGTAGTCTTTTAGTCAGGCAAATTGCCACTCAGATAAAAATCAGAGTTCTGTTATTAAGGAACATTTGAGAGAATGGATATTGAGTAGGGAACTAGCAGTCTCTGTCAAATACATCCAATGGATGCACCATAATTGCTTATTTTTGGACATGTGAATTGTCCCCAGTTTTTCACTACTATTAAAAACGCTGTGATAACATCCTTGTGCAGATATCTTTGCCTAATCTCTGATTATTTCCTTAGGCTAAATTCTTGGAAGTGGAATTGCTGGGTCAAAGGATATGGGCATTTTTAAGGTTTTTGATACATATTGCCAAATTGCTTTCTAGAAAGCTTGAACCAATTTATACTCCCACCAACAGTATTTTGAGAGTGCCCTTTACCTTACTCTGTACCCTCACCAACAGTGGGTATTATCATTCTTTTTAATATTTGCCATTTTGGTAGTAAAAAATGGTGTGTTGTTTTAATTTGCATTTGTTTACAGGAAGGTTTAATATTTTTTCATCAAGTTTAATACTCATGAAGTTTAATATTAATTTGCATTATTTTACATTACCATTTTATGTCCATTTATTTTTCTACTGGAATGTTTGTCTTTTTCTTATTGACTATTAAGTTTTTTTAAATATTAAATGTATCAAGAAGGTTGAAATTATTTTGATGGAGTTTTCATCCCCAAAGTGAGTTTATGGTTATTATTTTAAAGCTGTTTTTCTGAAAAATGATCCATATATACTTTACCTGGCATTTTATTTGATTTCAGTGTTTTGATTTGATAGTTTATTTAGATTAAATAAAACAAAAAATATTATTACTTTATTTGAGTTATGTGCTTTGGACTAATTTAATTTTAAAAACCTAAATACATTGCTGAGAGACTGCTTATTATTTTGGATTGATTTTGTAAAACTGTCATTGATTTATTTATTCAATGCAAAATTTTTGTATAGACATCTGAAAGAAAAAGAGTTCCCATTTTAATACTTTATATTAAATTGATACTCAATTCTTTAGAAATATAGTTTTAAAATTTGTGTTCTCTTTTGAAGGCCATTTGGATATGGTTCGCTTTCTCCTTGATGCTGGTGCAGATCAAGAGCACAAAACAGATGAGATGCACACTGCCTTAATGGAGGCTTGCATGGTAATTTTAAATACTCAATTAAGATTTTGGGGGAAGAAGAGGTCATGTTTGTTTAAGTCTTTAAGGATTAATTTTGTATTTTTAGGAAAATATTATGACATTGGTAGATTTTTATACTTTTGACAATACTAAAGAGGGAAAGGGAAATATCTATTTTATTTACCTTTTGATAGTAAATCTCATAATGTAGGAAACAGTACAAAAGGCAGTCTTTTTATATTTTATTGATTTTTTTATATATTTTATTTTTTTAATATATATATTTTATTGACTTTTTTACAGAGAGGAAGGGAGAGGGATAGAGAGTTAGTAACATCGATGACAGAGAAACATTGATCAGCTGCCTCCTGCACACTCCCCACTGGGGATGTGCCCGCAACCAAGGTACATGCCCTTGACCGGAATCGAACCTGGGACACTTGAGTCCGCAGGCCGACGCTCTATCCACTAAGCCATACTGGTTAGGGTTTTATATATTTTATTGATTTTTTACAGAGAGGAAGGGAGAGGTATAGAGAGTTAGAAACATCGATGAGAGAGAAACATCGATCATCTGCCTCCTGCACACTCCCCACCGGGGTTGTGTCCGCAAACCAAGGTACATGCCCTTGACTGGAATCAAACCTGGGACCCTTGAGTCCGCAAGCCAACACTGAGCCAAACCGTTCAGGACCGAAAGGCAGTCTTGACTGTCATTTCCAACTCACTGAGAAACTTTTTTTATTTTTCTCCCCATTTTTTTTAATGTGGTAAAATATACAACATAAAATTTACCATCTTAACTATGTCTTCTTCATGGATTAATCATTTTATTATTTATAAAGTCTGTATCTCTGGTAATTTTCTTTGTTCTGAGGTCTGCTTTATTTGATATTAATAGTAGATACTCCTGCTTCCCTTTGATTAATGTTTGCCCACTAAATTTTTTTTCTAACTTGGATATGTTTGATCTATTATTGTACCGAAGTGAATTTCTTTTTTTTTTTAATTTAATTAGATATTTATTGTCTGCTTACCTGTCAGTTTATTTATTATTTTTAAAATTTTAAATTCTTTTTTTTTTAAATTTATCTTTATTGTTCAGATTATTACAGTTGTTCCTCTTTTTTCCCCCATAGCTCCCCTCCTCCCAATTCCCACCCCAACCTCTGTCCTTGCCCCCCGCATTGTCCTCATCCATAGGTGTACAATTATTGTCCAGTCTCTTCACGCATCCCCAACACCCTTAACCCCCGAAAATTGTCAGTCCACTCCCTTTCTATGCCTCTGATTCTATTCTATTCACCAGTTTATTCTGTTCATCAGATTTTTTATTCACTTGATTCTTAGATTCACTCGATATATATTTGTTGTTCATAATTTT